>JAAAWM010011251.1:0-69519 GCA_036873465.1 Thinopyrum obtusiflorum | reverse complement strand
ATTTTAAAAATATAAATCAAGCATTTAAAAAAATTAAAAAAGTATTTGTAAAATGTTAACTGTGTATAGAAAAAATGTTAACCATGTATTAATAAAAATGAAACTTGTATTTGAAAAATATTAAACATGTATTAGAAAAAATTACTAGATATATAACAAAAATGTACAATGTGTATGAAAAAAGTTGACATAAAAATAGTTTTTTTTACATGCTCCCTCTTACCTCCCCTTTTCACATAAAAGGTAAGTGTATAAAATAGATCTGAGTTGTTCATTGCATTAAGTACTGGGTCTGATTAACTCTTAACTCTGTTTTTTTTTTCATGTCTTTTTTTACTTTTCTGTATACTTCCAACTATTTTTAACCAATATATAAAAACACTTTAGATAAAACACTTGAAAAAAAGTTTAACGTGTACAGGGAAAATGTTTCTAATGCATACAAAAATATACAATGTATTCGAGAAAAGGTGATTATGTATTTTAAAAATATAAATCAAGCATTTAAAAAAAATAAAAAGTATTTGTAAAATGTTAACAGTGTATAGAATTTTTTTTGACCATGTATTAATAAAATGAAACTTGTATTTGGAAAATATTAAACATGTATTAGAAAAAAATGCTAGATATATAATAAAAATGTACAATGTGTATAAAAAAAGTAGACATAAAATAGAGGTTTTTTTACATGCTCCCTCTTACCTCCCCTTTTCACATAATAGGTAAGTGTGTAAAATAGATCTGAGCCGTTGATTGCATTAAGTTGTGGGTCTGATGAACTCTTACCTTCTTACCTCCCATGTGAAAAGAGTGGGCGGGGGCATGTTAAAATTGCCCATAAAACAATAAGTTTTCAACAACTATTAATCATGTATTTCAAAATGTTAAACATTTATATAAAAAATATTCCTGATGTATACGAAACCTAGTTTAAAAAACCAGACCGGACCAGCAGTCGAACCGGAACCGGCGGCCTCAGCGGTTTTTGAAGCTAATAGGACCGTTATGCAATCAGACTGGAGAAAACCGGTCGAACCGGCCGGTTTTTTTGGAAAACTGGTGAAAAAACGGGGCCATTCAACCGGGAAAAAAACAGGAAAATGTTTAAATAGTAATTGGGAGAAATGGAATTCGATCCCAGGTCGTGTGTGCAGTACGCGGGGCCTACCCACAGCCTAATAACCAACTCGGTTGTGCTACTTTGTTGTCCACTACATGAAATAATTTTATTTGACCATTGTGTCACACTATATTAGCACATATAGTACTCAACATATATTATTTTATTGCTTAAAAAACCGACAATCGAACCGATGAACCGGCGGTCCGACCGGTAAAAACCTGAACCGACAACCTTTTCGGTTCGGTTTCTGGTTCGGTTTTTTAAACTATGACGGAGGGAGTAGTTAACATGTGTTGAAAAAAAGAAACCGACGAAAATCAACAAGAAATAAAAAGCAAAATAAGAAACCTAATAAAAAAAGATGATAAACGAGAAAGAAAGAAACAAAAATAAAGAAAGGGAAAAAACAAGTGAAAACCGAGAAAGAAACAAAGGAAGCTGAAGAAAAATAAAGAAAGGAAAGGAAAAAAGAAATAAACAAAGAAAACAGGTGGAAAAACAAAGAAAAAAACAAAAAAACCAGTGGAAAAATGAGTCTTTTCCCTCAAGTAGGCCGCGCCTCCTATATTAACACGAACCCGACAGAGCCTCAATGGCTAGCAGCGCTACCCAACATCGAGGAAAGCCGGGATTGATCCCTGGGTGCTCCCTTTTCACTATATTTCTATTGTTTTAAGTCCACGCTAAAGGGCAGGGCCTGGAATCGATCTCTGGGTGCTCCCTTTTTCTCTATTTCTATTGTTTTAAGTGTGCGCTAATGGGTCGGCCCGTTAGCGCAGATGCTTCAGGCGAGCACTTCTTCGGTCTCACTGTAAGGGATATATAGCTCTCGCGGGCTTGTGGACCTGCCCATTACTAGAGATCATTTTCTTTTCAACTATTTCAAACGGTTTTATGTTGTTTTTCTTTCTTTTCTTTTTTCATGTTTTTTTGTTTCTCCGTTTTTTTACATTACTTCACCAGTTTTCTTTAGTTTTTCGGTGATTCTTCACGGTTTTGTTTGTTTTCTTTTATCTTTTTTTCTCTACACAAGTCTACTTTTACACAATGTACCTTTTTATTGTGCAGATGATATATAAATGTTGACCATTTTTTAAATACATGATGTACAATTTTCTAAAAAAAAATTGATCATTTTTTCTAATACATGCTTAACATTTTAAAAATACACGCCAAACTTTTAAATAGAAAATATATTTTTTAACCTATGCGAGCAATCTTCCATTTTTTTAGTTTTCAATTGTTTTCCAACACATTTTTATATTTTCGTACACCTTGTACATTTTTCCTATATATCAGAAACATTTTGTTATACAAGTTAAAAAATATTGAATACATGACTAACATTTTTTCAAATACATGTTTTTTATGTCTATTTTTTTCATAAAAAATGTAAGTTTTTGGTAGACATAAACAAATTTGTACACATTTAACGTTTTTCAAACACATGATTAACATTATTTTTTCAGACACATATTTTCAAACCCTTGTTCAAAAAATGTAATACATGTTAAATATTGTTCAAATACAGGTTGTAACATTTTTTACGAATGATATAAAAAAACTAAAATTACACTAACATATTTTATATCGTATAAACATTTGAGAAAAATGCATGAACATATTTTTGAAATCCACGAACATTTTCGAAAATTTAATGTACAGTTGTTTAGAAATATTTTTTTTAATTAAACAAACATATTTTCTATATTTTAAGCATATAGAAAATGTCGTATAGATTTTTTTAAACATGCTAACATTTGTAAAATGTCACAAACATTTCTTTATTTCTATCATGTTTTTAATTAAGCTAACTCTTTTTTATAGTGTATTAACATTTTTTCAAATCTGGTATTTATTTTTAATTTAATTTAATGTTTTGGAATATATTCAATTACAATATTTTCAAAAATAAGAATAACAAAATAATAAAAAAACAAATGATTTTTTTAGACAAGCTCGTAAACTTTATTAAGCCCTCACAGCGTTTATAAGGACGAAGAGAAGATATCCGGGTTGGCCTAACCACACATGGTGACCAACCCCTAAAGAGAGACCGTATTTTGCGAGATTGTGAGCCTCCACATTCGAGGTTCTAAATTCATGACAGAAAATGCTAGAAGCAAAATCTAATGAACTAGCTTTAATTTCTGTGGTAACTAGCTGATACCCCGCGCGTTGCCGCGGGAATTCATAGAAATATATGTGATCAATATTTGTGTAGTGAAGTAGAGTAATTCAACTAATATGATAGATGCAAGACAAAATATGGATACTGTAATTAGATACAGTTTACATCTTTTCATGAATAATTCAGCGTTTAAATGTAAACACGATACCATCCGTGAGAGTTAGACCTGAATCCATTCTTTCTAGAAATCAGATCCAAAGTTGAATTGCTATTACGATCGGTGCCTTCCAAGAAATTAGTTGAAAATGCGCAATTCCATTTCTCATACAATCATGAGTTAAAACTGGATAATATAATGTTGTGGTTTTTTCATAGTATTCTGAATATTTGCAATTTCACCATCATACTTGGGTCAGCCAAACAATATAAGAATTTCCCAAACATGTTCCACGATTTTGGTGCCAATTTTTGTGTGGGCCGAGCTAGATGCCATCCTCGGGTGAAGTCTAATGATGTTTGTTAATTAGGGACTTAGGGTAGAGGCACTGATACAAAAGGGGGAAAATGTGGAGAGAATAATCATTAATAGAGGTATTGTCAATACCGTATCCATTCACGCAGAATCAATAATCAGGTGCAGAACGAACTTGTTGACAAATCAGATTACTCGTAGTCAGTTATGCCAACCATATTCACTCTGGCGAGCTGCTGTGGCTAACTCGCAAATATCCTAGAAATAAAATGGAATACAATTCTTCCCTCGATTGTTTAGTTAGTTGAGACATTTCTTCAAGCATCTAATAGGCAATGTAGCAAGCTTGGATAAACGGTGCTAAAATAAATTTGTACAATATAATACATTGTACATTACTTGCTATTTTATTGAACCATAACCAAAATAGGAGTACATTAGTTGCTAATTTGGTGAAACAAAATAGGAGAGGTCAGTATAATTAAGCACACGGATAGTAAGTACAACCCTTTTTTTTTATTCTTGCCCTTAACCAATCTGCATACTTACGTTGCATGCCGACGGAATAATGTCAACGAAAAGCAGAATAATATATGAAGACGCGTTGATGCTGCGGTGGAGGGAGCGAAAGGGGGCTAGCAATAGAGTTCATGCTGCCACACAGTAGATGGATACATGTATACACCCGGTCAGGGATCAATGTTCTTTCATGGTATGGCCAGTGGTGGCCCTCCAACCATGGCGACCATCATTGCCGCGTGCACTGCTGCGGAGCGGCCGTGGGCGTGGTCCCTTGACGACGACGTACTCCCTCCTCTTGCCTCACTTGTTTTGCTCTTTTGCCTTGATTTGCGGTGCATCATTCCCTCCTTCCCTAGAAAGAATGGCACGGCTCCACCTACAGTGCAATGACAGCAACAACTCGGATGTGTCTACAACAACGTTTTTTATCGCGGGATATTTCATTTCCGGGCAGCTCATCTTAAACGCTACAGCCGCTATTGCGGAGCAGGCAATAGCAGCCCCTAAGCCATTTAGCGGGAAAGCATTTTCATCAGAAAAACAGGGGATCTTCAGTAAGAAAACAGGGGATCTTCAGCAGGGAAAAGGCTTACTGGAACAAAGTTAACTGCAACTGAAAAGCGCTACAGTGGAAGGACTGGTGAAGAACTAAAGATTGACATAATGTTGTACTTGCTAGTGCTACTGAATCAGCAAACGGACAGTCGAACATAGATGGCTTGCATGTACCTGCTGGGACTCGTCGCCTTGCAGCCTTCGGCTTGTTGCCTAGAACCTGGTCGCCGCCTCGCTCATCATTGTCTCCGGCTTGCCGCCTGATCACTGGCCGCCGCCACCGCCTCGCCCGTTGCTGCCTCCAGCTTGAATCGAAGTAGCCGCCGGCCCGCTGAGCAGCCGCAACCTGTTAATACGGGAGGGGGTGAAGGGTGCTCGCCCGTCGCTGCCTCCAGGAATCATGGGCACATGAGGCAGTGACGGGTGCGGGAGGACGCGTGGGAGGGAACGGGGGAGAAAATAGACGGGCAGCAAGAGCCAAGAAGAATCTCTCACCTGGAATCCTCCCGACCTACTCCTCCGGCACTTCTCTTGGTGACGCCAGGTTGAGGAATAATATTTGGTGGAGAAGGTGAAAGGAAGGGGGAAATCAATAGGTGGAAGAGTAATTGCCGCTGAGAGGATTATGATCTCTTTCCTAAGTGTAAATAGGAAGAGGGAAATTTATAGGTTGGAGAGTAATAACCTTGGAGAAGATTAGAGGCGCTGATGTGGAGAAGATGGGGAGTCGATGGACACCGACCTTCAACGGATGTTTCAGGAGAAAAAAAATAACGTGAGCAGAGTGCTAGTAGTAACTGAACCGATGACGTGTCATGCATGCTGAGGTTTTGTAACTGAACTGATGACATGTCATGCATGCTGAGGTGGACTATCCGCATGTTGAGAGAACGACTTGTAGTGGGAAGCAACTTCTTAAGAATGTAAGATAGCTCCATAAGTAGCTAAGCTCCTGGTCTTGCAGTCCGAAGTGACGATGATATGATGAGCATAAAGGTCCTGGGCAAGAGCTAATGCTTCCCTGGAGGCTAGAGCCTGAAGTGTAGGAGGATCAACCACGTGTGGAATTAACAGTGTAGACACGCCCATGAAAGTCCCTCCCTCATCTTGGAAAATCCCACCGACCGCACCGAAAACTCCGTGTCTTGATACTGCTGCATCAACGTTAATTTTCACATGATTTGTCGGCAGAGGGACCACTAGTTCGGCCTTGGTACTCGAGCTGTCTGAGTAGCCATCGTGTGCTTCTGTAAAAATTGAATATCTGACAAGAAAGACAGAACAAAACCGTGGGTAGTTAAAGGGCTCTGAAATATGTCCTCGTGAATTGCCTTCCTTCGGGAGCTCCATATTGGTCATAATGTGACGATCATCCGTGTAATCTCACCCTGCGACAGCCGACAGTGTGTCATTCATGGAAAATAGCCACTCCTTTGCACTGGGCTCGATAATTTGGCACATATGGTTGACCAGTTGCTCATCTGAGAGGGCCCAAACACTTCTCGACATGCTGCACTCAAGTAGATTGTGTCTCCAGATGTCTGCTACTACGCAGAACACACAGACACGTGAGGTAGCCATGTTGTCATGATGAACTAGGTCGCCTGTTGGGAGAGACTGCCGAGCCAACCTCCACGCAAAAAATTTAGCTTGGAAGGAACACGCATGCTCCAAAGTGATGATACCCTATCGTCCAAGTTATGCTACCCATTGGAGATGCCCTGTTGTGCCTCTAGCCATTCTTCATGTAAAAAACGGATGAATGAAAAACTGGGGAAAATACGAACTAACCTGGAAGCTACCTGGGCCAGCCCATTTATTGTGACGCCTGACATGAGCTCACACTTGGTCTCGCACTAAGCGGGACATACCGCGTGAAAGGGCCGGCCCTTGATATTATTGGCGAAATACAAAAAAAAATCCACCACTTTGCAATTGCAAGAAATAAGAGGATGCCACACGCTGGACCATCGATGATACTATCAACTAGTAGTATCTTTATGCATTTAGAACTGTTGATCCGATAAACTAAAATGTATTCAGTAATAAATCGCTCACGGCCTAGTCAATCCATACTGCGGGCCATGTAATTAAGTGAGTGATTCTAAAAAAGGCAATGACGTGAGGTCAAGGGGAAATCATTAGGTGATACCATCCCCTAAATTCTCACATGATCCCAACATTCAAAAAACAATTTTCAATATTTCATAAGTTCTGAATTTATCTATGAATGTTCACAAGGCATTTGTCTAGGAACCCTAAAAAATGCCTTTTCAGGTTCTCATTTTTTTAACGGCAAATCCAGATGTGAATAGTGTCATTTAAAAAAGATTTTTATTTTAGTTTTTCAGTGTGCATTTTGAATTTGGATCTAAACTTTTGGGGGGTTGTGGACACATCCCTTGTGAAGATTCATTTTTCTATATTTTTGAAACATTTAAAATCATTTTTTAAATGTGGGCATCGGAGCATGTGAGGGTTGGAATCAATGGATATTCTTCTGTGAGACGTATGTAAGTGTTTGCAAAAAAATTGGCAGCTACATACTCCTATTGTTCTTCAGTTCCATATGTCTCCCTACGGGTGTGAACACTTCTTGAGTTTTCGGGAATATTTTTTTACGTCATGATATTTTTCTTCTATTTTCTGCAAGGTCACTTTTCTTCCATTATTACTCATGTTATGATATCTTAAATTCTTTTCTTTCTGAATTTTATAGTATGGAAGTTTTATTATGTTTCTATTTTTTAGATCATATGCATTTTTTGTTTCACAATATTTTTTCTACTTCTTTATATTATCACATAAACATATTATTTATAAATTCAATCACACTTTTAATAATTATTTTAAAATACTATATTGATTTCTTCTTTCCTGTAATCTTGATTATTTTACGATCACTTTTGCTCCGTGACGCAAATCATGATTAATAGTGGAACGAATAACTGTTGCTAATGGAGCATAAATTTAGACTAAGTGGGCGTGGAATAAATCAAGACTAGTGGAACAAATCATGGTTGCTAGTAGGTGGGGAGTCACAAAATTTAGCTGAAGGATTAACTGATTGACCTATTGTTAGGATTTGTATTAATTAATTAAGTGTAAACTCTAATTTTACGCCGTCTCACACCAAATTATACCACTCAAATAAAGCATAATGAATTTAAATATGATATCACCTATCACATATAATTATCATATCAAAACAGAAAAGTGCAAGCTATACCAGTTGGACGAAATTATAAAATCACTCGCTTACATGTCATAAATAGAGTAGTATCAACATAAATTTATAGCTTCATATGCAATTTCGCATCTACCTAAAAACATTGAGAAAAGGATAAGTTAGTTTGGCATGTTCAAAATAAACATCATCAAGCCAAAGACGCATATAAAGTCACTCACATTTTAGAGCATACATTTTTTATCTTTCATCATGTTAAAATATCAAACACCACATCATTATGAAAAATATTTTTCTACACATAACAAATTGGACAATCACTCATTAACTGACCTCCCATTGTTGGGAAACGTTGCATGGAAAACAAAAAAAAAATCTACGCACACGCAAGATCTATCCTTGGAGATGCATAGCAACGAGAGGGGAGAGTGTGTCTACGTACCCTCGTAGACCGTAAGCGGAAGCGTTTAGTAACACGGTTGATGTAGTCGAACTTCTTCGCCATCCAACCGATCGAGTACCGAACGTACGGCACCTCCGCGTTCAGCACACGTTCAGCTCGGTGACGTCCACGCCTTCTTGATCCAGCAAGATGGCGAGGTAGTGGATGAGTTCCAGCAGCACGACGGCGTGGTGACGGTGATGGTGATGCTATCTCCGCAGGGTTTCGCCTAAGCACTACGAAAATATGACCGAGGGTGTAAACGGTGGAGGGGGCGCCGCACACGGCTAAGAGATTGTCATGGTTATGTGTGGCGCCCCCCTCCCACATATATATAGGTGGGGGAGAGGGGAGAGGCCAAGAGGCGCCCCAAGTAGGGCCGAATCCTACTTGGGCTCCTGCCCTTGGCCGAGCCCCCCGGCCATATTTGCTTCCGGGAGAAAGGAAAGGGGGGGGAGAGAAAGGAAGGGGAAGGCCGAATCCCCCCTTTCCTTTCATCCCCTAGGCCGGCTACCATAGGAGGGCACGCCAGCCCCTTGTGGGTTGGTGTGCTCCTCTCTTTTGGCCCATACGGCCCATATACTTCCAGGGGGTGCCCGGAACCCCTTCCGGTGATCCGATGACTACCCGGTGCACTCCGAAACTCTTCCGGTGTCCGAATATCGTCGTCCTATATATCAATATTTACCTCCAGACCATTCCAGAGCTCCTTTTCATGTCTGTGATCTCATCCGGGACTCCGAACAACATTCGGTCACCAAATCATATAACTCATATAACACTATATCGTCAACGAACGTTAAGCGTGCGGACCCTACGGGTTCGAGAACTATGTAGACATGACCGAGACACCTCTCCGGTCAATAACCAATAGCGGAACCTGGATGCCCATATTGGTTCCTACATATTCTACGAAGATCTTTATCGGTCGAACCGTTATGACAACATACGTAATTTCCTTTGTCCATCGGTATGTTACTTGCCCAAGATTCGATCGTCGGTATCTCCATACCTAGTTCAATCTCGTTACCGGCAAGTCTCTTTACTCGTTCAGTAATACATCATCTCGTAACTAACTCATTAGTCATTTGCTTGCAAGGCTTCTTATGATGTGTATTATCGAGAGGGCCCAGAGATACCTCTCCGATACTCGGAGTGACAAATCCTAATCTAGATCTATGCCAACTCAACAAACACCTTCGGAGATACCTGTAGAGCATCTTTATGATCACCCAGTTACGTTGTGACGTTTGATAGCACACAAGGTATTCCTCCGGGGGGGGGGGGGGGGGGGGGGGGGGGGGGGGGGGGGGGGGGGGGGGGGGGGGGGGGGGGGGGGGGGGGGGGGGGGGGGGGGGGGGGGGGGGGGGGGGGGGGGGGGGGGGGGGGGGGGGGGGGGGGGGGGGGGGGGGGGGGGGGGGGGGGGGGGGGGGGGGGGGGGGGGGGGGGGGGGGGGGGGGGGGGGGGGGGGGGGGGGGGGGGGGGGGGGGGGGGGGGGGGGGGGGGGGGGGGGGGGGGGGGGGGGGGGGGGGGGGGGGGGGGGGGGGGGGGGGGGGGGGGGGGGGGGGGGGGGGGGGGGGGGGGGGGGGGGGGGGGGGGGGGGGGGGGGGGGGGGGGGGGGGGGGGGGGGGGGGGGGGGGGGGGGGGGGGGGGGGGGGGGGGGGGGGGGGGGGGGGGGGGGGGGGGGGGGGGGGGGGGGGGGGGGGGGGGGGGGGGGGGGGGGGGGGGGGGGGGGGGGGGGGGGGGGGGGGGGGGGGGGGGGGGGGGGGGGGGGGGGGGGGGGGGGGGGGGGGGGGGGGGGGGGGGGGGGGGGGGGGGGGGGGGGGGGGGGGGGGGGGGGGGGGGGGGGGGGGGGGGGGGGGGGGGGGGGGGGGGGGGGGGGGGGGGGGGGGGGGGGGGGGGGGGGGGGGGGGGGGGGGGGGGGGGGGGGGGGGGGGGGGGGGGGGGGGGGGGGGGGGGGGGGGGGGGGGGGGGGGGGGGGGGCTTATGGCAAGGCACACATCAGGTCTGGTACACAGCATAGCATACATGATAGAACCTATGGCTGAGGCATAGGGAATGACTTTCATTTTATTATGATGTGTATTACCGAGAGGGCCCAGAGATACCTCTCCGATACTCGGAGTGACAAATCCTAATCTCGATCTATGCCAACTCAACAAACACATTCGGAGATACCTGTAGAGCATCTTTATGATCACCCAGTTACGTTGTGACGTTTGATAGCACACAAGGTATTCCTCCGGTATTTGGGAGTTGCATAATCTCATAGTCGAAGGAATATGTATTTGACATGAAGAAAGCAATAGCAATAAACTGAACGATCAAAATGCTAAGCTAACGGATGGGTCTTGTCCATCACATCATTCTCCTAATGATGCGATCCCGTTATCAAATGACAACACATGTCTATGGTTAGGAAACCTTAACCATCTTTGATCAACAAGCTAGTCTAGTAGAGGCTTACTAGGGACACGGTATTTGTTTATGTATTCACACATGTATTTAAGTTTCCGATCAATACAATTCTAGCATGAATAATAAACCTTTATCATGAATAAGGAAATATAAAATAACAACTTTATTATTGCCTCTAGGGCATATTTCCTTCAGTCTCCCACTTGTACTAGAGTCAATAATCTAGTTCACATCACCATGTGATTTAACACCCATAGTTCACATAGACATGTGACCAACACCCAAAGAGTTTACTAGAGTCAATAATCTAGTTCACATCGCCATGTGATTAACACCCAAAGAGTACTAAGGTGTGATCATGTTTTGCTTGTGAGAGAAGTTTAGTCAACTGGGTCTGCAACATTCAGATCCATGTGTATTTTGCAAATCCTTATGTCATAATGTAGATGCTGCTATCACGCTTTACTTGGAGCTATACCAAATGACTGCTCCATTATACGTATCTGGTTTGCTACTCAGAGTTATCCGGATCGGTGTCAAAGCTTGCATCGACGTAACCTTTTACGACGAACTCTTTATCACCTCCATAATCGAGAAACATTTCCTTAGTCCTTTAGTTACTAAGGATAATTTTGACCGCTGTCTAGTGATCCACTCATGGATCACTCTTGTACCCCCTTTGCCAGACACATGGCAAGGCACATATTTGGTCCGGTACATAGCATGGCATACATTATAGAACCTATGGTTGAGGCATAGGGAATGACTTTCATTCTCTCTCTATCTTCTGCCATGGTCGGGCTTCGAGTCTTACTCAATTTCACACCTTGCAACACAGGCAAGAACCCTTTCTTTGACTGGTCCATCTTGAACTTCTTCAAAACTTTGTCAAGGTATGTGCTTTGTGAAAGTCCTATTAAGCGTCTCGATCTATCCCTATAGATCTTGATGCCCAATATATAAGTAGCTTCACTGAGGTCTTTCATTGAAAAACTCTTATTCAAGTATCCTTTTATGCTATACTGAAATTCTATATCATTTCCAATCAGCAATATGTCATCCACATATAATATCAGAAATGCTACAGAGCTCCCACTCACTTTCTTGTAAATACAGGCTTCATCGTAAGTCTGTATAAAACCATATGCTTTGATCACCTCATCAAAGCGTATAGTCCAACTCCGAGATGCTTGCACCAGTCCATAAATGGATTGCTGGAGCTTGCACACTTTGTTAGCACCTTTAGGATCGACAAAACCTTCTGGTTGCATCATATACAACTCTTCTTTAAGAAATCCGTTAAGGAATGCAGTTTTGACGTCCATTTGCCAGATTTCATAAAATGCGGCAATTGCTAACATGATTCGGACGGACTTAAGCATCGCTACGGGTGAGAAAGTCTCATCGTAGTCAACCCCTTGAACTTGTCAAAAACCTTTTGCAACAAGTCAAGCTTTGTAGACAGTGATATTACCATCAGCATCCATCTTCCCCTTGAAGATCCATTTATTCTCAATGGCTTGCCGATCATCGGGCAAGTCCACACTTTGTTCTTATACATGGATCCTATCTCAGATTTCATGGCCTCTAGCCATTTGTCGGAATCTGGGCTCATCATAGCTTCTTCATAGTTCGTAGGTTCACTGTTGTCTAACAACATGACTTCTAGGACAGGATTACCGTACCACTCTGGTGCGGTACACGTTTTGGTCGACCTACGAGGTTCAGTAGTAATTTGATCCGAAGTTTCATGATCATCATCATTAGCTTCCTCTCTAGTTGGTGTAGGCATCACGGGAACGGTTTTCTCTGATGTGCTACTTTCCAATTCGAGAGAAGGTACAATTACCTCAGCAAGTTCTACTTTCCTCCCACTCACTTCTTTCAAGAGAACTCCTTCTCTAGAAATGACCCATTCTTAGCAACAAAGATCTTGCCTTCGGATATGTGGTAGAAGGTGTACCCAATAGTTTCTTTAGGGTATCCTATGAAGACGCACTTCTCCGCTTTGGGTTCGAGCTTATCAGGCTGAAGCCTTTTGACATAAGCGTCGCATCCCCAAACTTTTAGGAAACGACAGCTTAGGTTTCTTTCCAAACCACAGTTTATACGGTGTCATCTCAACGGATTTAGACGGTGCCCTATTTAACGTGAATGCGGCTGTCTCTAATGCATAGCCCCAAAACGATAGTGGCAAATCGGTAAGAGACATCATAGAATGCACCATATCTAATAAAGTACGGTTACGCCGTTCGGACACACCATTACATTGTGGTGTTCCAGGTGGCGTGAGTTGTGAAACTATTCCACTTTGTTTTAAATGAAGGCCAAACTCTTAAATCAAATATTCGCCTCCGCGATCAGATCGTAGAAACTTTATTTTCTTGTTACGATGATTCTCCACTTCACTATGAAATTCTTTGAACTTTTCAAACATTTCAGACTTGTGTTTCATCAAGTAGATATACCCATACCTACTCAAATCATCTGTGAAGGTGAGAAAATAATGATACCCGCCGCGTGCTTTAACACTCATCGGACCACATACATCGGTATGTATTATTTCCAATAAGTCATTAGCTCGCTCCATTGTTCCGGAGAACGGAGTTTTAGTCGTCTTGCCCATGAGGCATGGTTCGCAAGTATCAAATGATTCATAATCAAGTGATTCCAAAAGTCCATCCGCATGGAGTTTCTTCATGCGCTTTACACCAATATGACTTAAACGGCAGTGCCACAAGTATGTTGCACTATCATTATCAACTTTGCATCTTTTGGCATCAATATTATGAATATGTGTATCACTACGATCGAGATTCAATAAACCATTTACATTTGGTGTATGACCATAGAAGGTTTTATTCATGTAAACAGAACAACAATTATTCTCTAACTTAAATGAATAACTGTATTGCAATAAACTTGATCTAATCATGTTCATACTCAACGCAAACACCAAATAACATTTATTTAGGCTCAACACTAATCCCGAAGGTAGAGGGAGTGTGCGATGGTGATCATATCAATCTTGGAAACACTTCCAACACACATCGTCACCTCGCCCTTGACTAGTCTCCGTTTATTCTGCAACTCCTGTTTCGAGTTACAAATATGAGCAACCGAACCAGTATCAAATACCCATGCGCTACTACGAGCACTAGTAAGGAACACATCAATAATATGTATATCAAATATATCTTTGTTCACTTTGCCATCCTTCTTATCTGCCAAGTATTTGGGGCAGTTCCACTTCCAGTGACCATTTCCTTTGCAGTAGAAGCACTCAGTTTCAGGCTTGGGTCCAGCTTTGGGCTTCTTCACGGAAGCGGCAACTTGCTTGATGTTCTTCTTGAAGTTCCCTTTCTTTCCCTTGCCCTTTTCTTAAAACTGGTGGTCTTGTTAACCATCAACACTTGATGCTCTTTCTTGATTTCTACCTCCGCCAATTTCAGCATCACGAAGAGTCTGGGAGTCGTTTTTGTCATCCCTTGCATATTATAGTTCATCATGAAGCTCTAGTAGCTTGGTGATAGTGACTGGAGAACTCTGTCAATCACTATCTTGTTTGGAAGATTAACTCCCACTTGATTCAAGCGATCGTAGTGCCCAGACATTCTGAGCACATGCTCACTGGCTGAGCTATTCTCCTCAATCTTGTAGGCAAAGTACTTGTCAGAGGTCTTATACCTCTCAACACGGGCATGAGCCTGAAATACCAATTTCAGCTCTTGGAACATCTCATATGTTCCATGGCGTTCAAAACATCTTTGGTGCCCCGATTCTAAGCCGTAAAGCATGGCGCACTAAACTATCAAGTAGTCATCATATCGAGCTTGCCACACGTTCATAACGTCTGCATCAGCTCCTACAACAGGTCTGTCACCTAGCGGTGCATCAAGGACATAATTCTTCTGTGCAGCAATGAGCATAATCCTCAGATCATGGACCCCATTCCGCATTATTGCTACCATCATCTTTCAACTTAGTTTTCTCTAGGAACGTATCAAAATTAGGAGAGCTACATCGCGAGCTATTGATCTACAATATAATTTGCAAAGACATTTTGACTATGTTCATGATAAATTTTAGTTCAATTAATCAAATTACTAATGAACTCCCGCTTAAATCAACATCCCTCAAGTTGTCTAAGTGATACATGATACATATCAACTAAACCATGTCCGATCATCACGTGAGATGGAGTAGTCTTCAATGGTGAACATCTTCATGTTGATCATATCTACTATATGACTCATGTTCGACCTTTCGGTCTCCAGTGTTCCGAGACCATGTTTGTACATGCTAGGCTTGTCAAGTTTAACCCAAGTATTATGCTTGTGCAAAACTGGCTTACACCCGTTGTATGTGAACGTAGAGTCTATCACACCTGATCATCACGAGGTGCTTCGAAACGACGAACTTTAGCAACGGTGCATACTCAGGGAGAACACTTTTATCTTGAAATTAAGTGAAGGGATCATCTTATAATGCTATCGTCGTTCTAAGCAAAATAAGATGCATAAAGGATAAACATCACATGCAATCAAAATATGTGACATGATATGGCCATCATCATCTTGTGCTTTTGATCTCCATCTCTACAGCAACGTCATGATCTCCATCGTCACCGACGCGACACCTTGATCTCCATCGTTGCGTTGGGGTCATCTCGCCAACTATTGCTTCTACAACTATTGCTAACGCATAGCGATAAAGTAAAGCAATTTCATGGTGCTTAATGATTGACACGCATGTCATACAATAATTAAAAGACAACCCTAAGGCTCCTGCCAGTTGTCGATATTACAAAACATGATCATCTCATACAACAACGTATATCACATCACGTATTGACCATATCACATCACAACATACCCTGCAAAAACAAGTTTGACGTCCTCTACTTTGCTGTTGCAAGTTTTATGTGGCTGCTACGGGCAACTAGCAAGAACCATTCTTACCTACACAAAACCACAACGGTGATTATCAAGTTTGTTGTTTTAACCGGGGGGGGGGGGGGGGGGGGGGGGGGGGGGGGGGGGGGGGGGGGGGGGGGGGGGGGGGGGGGGGGGGGGGGGGGGGGGGGGGGGGGGGGGGGGGGGGGGGGGGGGGGGGGGGGGGGGGGGGGGGGGGGGGGGGGGGGGGGGGGGGGGGGGGGGGGGGGGGGGGGGGGGGGGGGGGG
The DNA here is from genome assembly GCA_036873465.1 of Thinopyrum obtusiflorum. NCBI lineage: Eukaryota > Viridiplantae > Streptophyta > Magnoliopsida > Poales > Poaceae > Thinopyrum > Thinopyrum obtusiflorum. The sequence continues at coordinate 53,487 of JAAAWM010011251.1, read as the reverse complement.
GGGGGGGGGGGGGGGGGGGGGGGGGGGGGGGGGGGGGGGGGGGGGGGGGGGGGGGGGGGGGGGGGGGGGGGGGGGGGGGGGGGGGGGGGGGGGGGGGGGGGGGGGGGGGGGGGGGGGGGGGGGGGGGGGGGGGGGGGGGGGGGGGGGGGGGGGGGGGGGGGGGGGGGGGGGGGGGGGGGGGGGGGGGGGGGGGGGGGGGGGGGGGGGGGGGGGGGGGGGGGGGGGGGGGGGGGGGGGGGGGGGGGGGGGGGGGGGGGGGGGGGGGGGGGGGGGGGGGGGGGGGGGGGGGGGGGGGGGGGGGGGGGGGGGGGGGGGGGGGGGGGGGGGGGGGGGGGGGGGGGGGGGGGGGGGGGGGGGGGGGGGGGGGGGGGGGGGGGGGGGGGGGGGGGGGGGGGGGGGGGGGGGGGGGGGGGGGGGGGGGGGGGGGGGGGGGGGGGGGGGGGGGGGGGGGGGGGGGGGGGGGGGGGGGGGGGGGGGGGGGGGGGGGGGGGGGGGGGGGGGGGGGGGGGGGGGGGGGGGGGGGGGGGGGGGGGGGGGGGGGGGGGGGGGGGGGGGGGGGGGGGGGGGGGGGGGGGGGGGGGGGGGGGGGGGGGGGGGGGGGGGGGGGGGGGGGGGGGGGGGGGGGGGGGGGGGGGGGGGGGGGGGGGGGGGGGGGGGGGGGGGGGGGGGGGGGGGGGGGGGGGGGGGGGGGGGGGGGGGGGGGGGGGGGGGGGGGGGGGGGGGGGGGGGGGGGGGGGGGGGGGGGGGGGGGGGGGGGGGGGGGGGGGGGGGGGGGGGGGGGGGGGGGGGGGGGGGGGGGGGGGGGGGGGGGGGGGGGGGGGGGGGGGGGGGGGGGGGGGGGGGGGGGGGGGGGGGGGGGGGGGGGGGGGGGGGGGGGGGGGGGGGGGGGGGGGGGGGGGGGGGGGGGGGGGGGGGGGGGGGGGGGGGGGGGGGGGGGGGGGGGGGGGGGGGGGGGGGGGGGGGGGGGGGGGGGGGGGGGGGGGGGGGGGGGGGGGGGGGGGGGGGGGGGGGGGGGGGGGGGGGGGGGGGGGGGGGGGGGGGGGGGGGGGGGGGGGGGGGGGGGGGGGGGGGGGGGGGGGGGGGGGGGGGGGGGGGGGACCTGTAGAGTGTCTTTATGATCACCCAATTACGTTGTGACGTTTGATAGCACACAAGGTATTCCTCCGGTATTCGGGAGTTGCATAATCTCATAGTCGAAGGAATATGTATTTGACATGAAGAAAGCAATAGCAATAAAATGAACGATCAAAATGCTAAGCTAGAGGATGGGTCTTGTCCATCACATCATTCTCCTAATGATGTGATCCTGTTATCAAATGACAACACATGTCTATGGTTAGGAAACATTAACCATCTTTGATCAACAAGCTAGTCTAGTAGAGGCTTACTAGGGACACGATATTTGTTTATGTATTCACACATGTATTTAAGTTTCCGATCAATACAATTCTAGGATGAATAATAAACCTTTATCATGAATAAGGAAATATAAAATAACAACTTTATTATTGCCTCTAGGGCATATTTCCTTCACCCATTTTATTGCGTAACTTTTTATTGACACCATTCATAGATGAAAAGCCCCTCTAACAAATGCTATGGCAACTAGCTTTAGAAGTTGATAGACTAAAGAAAAAGTAACATCTTATTTGTCTACACCGTTAATTTAGCAAGATCACCAACACTATGCAAATTGGAGTACGTTTCATCTGCACAAAAATTTAATGTATGTGCAAAGTTGAGGACCAAGATCTTTTTTGTAATCAAAATCATCTAGATAACACTCAACTAGATTCACCATGTTATCCATGTTGAAAGTACTAAAAGAGTCTTATGTGTTGAAAGGATCCATCTGACCATAAAATGCAAAATTTACCTCATTGATGTGGGCATCAAACTCTTGAATTTGTATGTCAATAAGAGAACTAAGAAACTCTATTCAATACTCACGGAGGCTTGTAATAGTGTTTTTTTGTCTGATTGACATATTGCTCGATGTGTTGTGTTCTGAATGTGATGTTCTTAACAGAATATAGTATGCACTTTTTGATCTACAAGTAATTCACATCCATTCCCTTAGTTCTTGTAGTCTATTCCTTGTTGACTTCACACATGACATGGCATTTTGGATGTCTTGATCCATCTTTGGTAAAGAATGTGAAAAAGTATTTGTGCTTCCTAATATATGCAACATAATCTGCAAAGAAAACGCATAATCAAAGGTCTCAAAATATGCCACAAGTCCACGTGCCTAAAATTTATTTTCATTTTGCCTTGTTTTCAACATATTTGATAACAGACATAACTCTCAAGAACAATTTCACAAGATTCAAGAGGGTTTTGCACCATGAACCCGAACGTGTGTCAGTAGCTTTTTGAAGAGTTTGATCTTTATTTAACCCCTTTTAGTGCTAATTTCCCCCAATTTCCTAGTACTTTGATTACCACATGTCAACATTTCTCTTTAATCATGTCTTTTGTTTTGCAAAAATCTGCAACCAAAATTGTATAGAAGTAGTTAATGTACAAAAAAATCTGCAATATCTTCATGCATCTTTGCTTTCAAGCCATTGAACTCACCATGCAAGTTGCTTGTCCCACCATAGCATTTGCATCTGAGTTGTTTTATGCTTAATGCAATATCATTGAATAATTTTTGAAGAGCATTGTTGAGACATATTGTTGATGTTTCCTACACATGTACAACTCATGCTTGCTATGATGTCTCAAAAAATTGACATCTGATTTTTCTCACACACATCAGAAGCTTCATCAATGAATAAAGTAAACACATTACCTCCAATTTCTTCAATAATGGAATCTAAAATTATCTGTGTGAAACAATAAGGAACTCATTAGAGGTCAACCATAACTTGTAAGAAAATAAAATTAGTATGTAATATATTTATCAATGGTGTTGCCTTCACAAATATTTGGCAATTTCCTTTTGGATATCTCTACATACCCACTCACAGATTTTTAGAGCATTCCTCTAGACTATCTTCCGTATATCATCATTTTGATTTGCCAAAGTATATGTCAACTCACGGGAGTTTCCCTCATATTTTTTGACTCTTTTGATTCGTCATGACCTCGGAAAAGCTAATACTTGATATAACAAGTATCCAACTGAATCAGTTGAAGCATTAAGCATGTAAGACCAGTTAGCTTATAGAGAGCAACTTGAGTTGAATGATCGTGATTCATCAAAGCATCACATCTTTTTACCACTACATTATGAAGCTATTAACATTACCCTTACCGACATGGGTATCCAGTGTACTTTCCTTCTACTAACATTGAAACCATTGAGTGCAAATGCATGACTCTAAGCTTTTCCCCTCGTTATAATCTTTGAAAGGTAACAACATAAAAAGGAATCATTATGCACCTTGTCACTATACTCAAGCTAACCACCATATTCATTGAAACATTCTGGATTGAATATTCGTTGAGCAAATCCAATTCCCCTCTCTGGATAATCAAAGTTAGGCGGTGGCATGTAATCCCCTGTTTAAATATCGTTTCTTAATCTCAGCTTGTTTATTAGGACTTCTTGTATACTATGAAATTCTCTTTCGATCAGCCAGATCATAATGCAACTCATCTAAATTAATTTCTCTCCGAATAGAAGGCTTCGGGAGATTGCTTGCATCAACGACATTTGATGCATTTTGCCTACGTCTATGGGTGAACTTGACGTGTCCGCATCAATATCTGGCGCTGGTGATCAATTTCTTTTTGACAACTATTGTTCCATAACCTAGATTAGTCAAAATAAAAGGAATGAGCAAATAGAAGCCTAGGGCAAAAGACATTGTCGTACTAGTTTACTAGGCTAGATAGGATATGCACAGAAGAGAGGTGACATGGTGATCTGATCTTACCACCTCGTATTTGGGCTACAATTGTCGTCCTGTCATTGGTGCCTCGCAACTGATCGATGGTCGAACACCAGAGGTGGGAAATAGGTCACCTAGTCAAGGAAGTGAATTACCAACACTAGTGGAAGAAAATAGTGTATATCGGCCATCACAACCACTACTGGAGGAAATCTCAGTTGCTAGTGGCACACAGATTTAGGCTAAGTAAAACAAAACTATAGTGTTCGTGGAATATATCATAATTGCTAATGGGGGAAAACAAAAAGATTAGTGCTCGTGATATATTACTAAGAAGGGCAAAAGATTAGTCAAAAAACGCAGTTTCTTTCTTGGCTATGAACTAATCACGTCCACTGAAACAAACTTATAGGATAGGTGGAACATTTTTTAGTGTTTTGTAACAAACCAATGCTCTATTTAATGCAAATGCTAAGACATGCCACATAAGCAAAGAGTTGATGTGACATGTTATTAAGGAGGAATGAGAGAGATGATTTTGGTGTTGTCAGAAGGGCGAAGGCATCTACAAGGCCCTGTGTATATTTCAATCATGTGTACCTCTGTCCGTCCTTGTAATCTTTTATTTCCTCTTGACTATGCACATAATTGCATAAGATCCCACAACCGATTAAATTGAAAACTCAACTTGTAATAAAATAAACACATGTGCATTAATGATTTTTGTTTTTAAGCCTTCTCATTATCACACAAGATCCTCCCATTGCATTTTCTCGAAACAACTTTACTTTGGGAGGGGTCTTATAGCAGTTTGTTGTTACTCCCTCCGTCCCATAATATAAGATCGTTTTGCAAGCTAAAACAACTTGAAAAAGGTTCTTATATTATGGTACGGAGGGAGTACTACTTACCACGTGTCACTAACTCACTTCCAATAACGATTATACTTGTAGCATCAACCTACCTCTCGACGGCAACGTGACATAAATTCAACAACTTATATAAAAGGACCTAAAGAAAAAGTCCCAGAGCATTTCATATGGTCATAGGTAGACGAATTATAGTTAAAGAATCCAACAACCATCCAAGAAAGATACAAGGCCATGTGTATATATGTCAATCACGTACTATTTCGTGTGTGTTTTTAGGAACACAATATAGACGCAGACATTCTTTTTGCCCTTTTTTTTTGCGGGGGACATTCTTTTTTCCCTAACAGTGCGCATAATAGATAAGATTGTACAATTGATTAAATATAAAAAATTAACCATGACAAACCACACATTCAAGGAGTTTAGTTCCGAAGCCTTGTTCATATACTAATCATTTGCTCGAAGCAACTTGCGATTAGGAAGGGTCTTATAGAAGGGGCGACGCTACGCGTTTGCCGGCGGAAATTCAAAAAGGATCCGCCGCCTTGCTGACCATTGGATTGACATATTAATGACCGTCCGATCTACCAACGTAACGTAAGCAGCCACTCTTTGCAACAAGAGTAGTGTTTCTGCAACAGTCTACTTGTTGCAATCACCCGAGCCTGTATTTTTTACTTTTTGCAACAGATATCTTATTGCAGATATTTTTCGCAACAGAGGTCTTGTTGCAGAAATTTTAAAGATCACCCGTGCCTGTGTTCTTTTTTTTTTTTGCAACAGAGATCTTGCTTCAGAATTTTTTCGCAACAAAGATCTTATTGCAGAATTTTAAAGATTTCTACATATGGTCCCTCTTTGCAACAAGAGCTTTGTTTCATAAACACGCTGACTATTGCAACAAGAGCTTTATTCAGAAACATGCTCCCCTGAAACCGTCGTTCACCGCGAACTTCGCCGGATGGTGGTGAGTGAGGATCAACGCCGCCCGTCCCCGCCTTCGTGCAGCCGCCGGCGAGCACCGGACCTCCGACGAAAGTCACCTCGCCACCATCCTCCTCTTCCTTCTATTTTCTTCATCTCTCTGTATCTCTCGCCGCAGGAGCGCCGTTCGCCGGTGACGTCACGGGTCTTAGCTGTGAAGCTCGCCGTCAACCCTGCTAGACCTCGCCCGAGACGAGTTCCCGCCGCTCCCAGGCGTCCCCACCTCCTGCCCGCGGGTCATCCTCGTCGGATCCGGCCGGAATCATCGCTGTCGTCGCGCTCCTAGCCGCACGAGTCTCCGCCCCCGCGGCTCCCGGACGTCCCTGCCTCCTGCTCGCGTGCCATCCTTGTCGGATCCGACGAGATTCCTCGCTGTCATCGCCCTACCGGCCGCACGAGTCACCGCCGCTGCAAAAAGCCAGGCAGTTGCAAAACTCTCTTTTTCGAAACAAAGAATCAATTGCAGGAACACATGGACACGGGGGTGCTCTCGTCCATCTGATCAACAGAGGATTTGACGGACATGGAGCCGGCGGACGCGCCCGCGCGATCGGCCGGCTGAAGGTAAGCTTTTCCCTTATAGAAGTGTCACCACCAATAACATTTTAGCTGTAGCACCGAGCTACCTCCTGCTGGCTACGCAGCGTGACATAAATTTCAACAACCCATATAAAAGGACCCGAAGAAAAACCCTCATCACGTCATACACGGTCACCTACACGAGCTATATTTAGACTACCCACAGTGGGGGTAACATAGGTAGTAACATCACACATAGGGGGGGGGGGGGGGGGGGGGGGGGGGGGGGGGGGGGGGGGGGGGGGGGGGGGGGGGGGGGGGGGGGGGGGGGGGGGGGGGGGGGGGGGGGGGGGGGGGGGGGGGGGGGGGGGGGGGGGGGGGGGGGGGGGGGGGGGGGGGGGGGGGGGGGGGGGGGGGGGGGGGGGGGGGGGGGGGGGGGGGGGGGGGGGGGGGGGGGGGGGGGGGGGGGGGGGGGGGGGGGGGGGGGGGGGGGGGGGGGGGGGGGGGGGGGGGGGGGGGGGGGGGGGGGGGGGGGGGGGGGGGGGGGGGGGGGGGGGGGGGGGGGGGGGGGGGGGGGGGGGGGGGGGGGGGGGGGGGGGGGGGGGGGGGGGGGGGGGGGGGGGGGGGGGGGGGGGGGGGGGGGGGGGGGGGGGGGGGGGGGGGGGGGGGGGGGGGGGGGGGGGGGGGGGGGGGGGGGGGGGGGGGGGGGGGGGGGGGGGGGGGGGGGGGGGGGGGGGGGGGGGGGGGGGGGGGGGGGGGGGGGGGGGGGGGGGGGGGGGGGGGGGGGGGGGGGGGGGGGGGGGGGGGGGGGGGGGGGGGGGGGGGGGGGGGGGGGGGGGGGGGGGGGGGGGGGGGGGGGGGGGGGGGGGGGGGGGGGGGGGGGGGGGGGGGGGGGGGGGGGGGGGGGGGGGGGGGGGGGGGGGGGGGGGGGGGGGGGGGGGGGGGGGGGGGGGGGGGGGGGGGGGGGGGGGGGGGGGGGGGGGGGGGGGGGGGGGGGGGGGGGGGGGGGGGGGGGGGGGGGGGGGGGGGGGGGGGGGGGGGGGGGGGGGGGGGGGGGGGGGGGGGGGGGGGGGGGGGGGGGGGGGGGGGGGGGGGGGGGGGGGGGGGGGGGGGGGGGGGGGGGGGGGGGGGGGGGGGGGGGGGGGGGGGGGGGGGGGGGGGGGGGGGGGGGGGGGGGGGGGGGGGGGGGGGGGGGGGGGGGGGGGGGGGGGGGGGGGGGGGGGGGGGGGGGGGGGGGGGGGGGGGGGGGGGGGGGGGGGGGGGGGGGGGGGGGGGGGGGGGGGGGGGGGGGGGGGGGGGGGGGGGGGGGGGGGGGGGGGGGGGGGGGGGGGGGGGGGGGGGGGGGGGGGGGGGGGGGGGGGGGGGGGGGGGGGGGGGGGGGGGGGGGGGGGGGGGGGGGGGGGGGGGGGGGGGGGGGGGGGGGGGGGGGGGGGGGGGGGGGGGGGGGGGGGGGGGGGGGGGGGGGGGGGGGGGGGGGGGGGGGGGGGGGGGGGGGGGGGGGGGGGGGGGGGGGGGGGGGGGGGGGGGGGGGGGGGGGGGGGGGGGGGGGGGGGGGGGGGGGGGGGGGGGGGGGGGGGGGGGGGGGGGGGGGGGGGGGGGGGGGGGGGGGGGGGGGGGGGGGGGGGGGGGGGGGGGGGGGGGGGGGGGGGGGGGGGGGGGGGGGGGGGGGGGGGGGGGGGGGGGGGGGGGGGGGGGGGGGGGGGGGGGGGGGGGGGGGGGGGGGGGGGGGGGGGGGGGGGGGGGGGGGGGGGGGGGGGGGGGGGGGGGGGGGGGGGGGGGGGGGGGGGGGGGGGGGGGGGGGGGGGGGGGGGGGGGGGGGGGGGGGGGGGGGGGGGGGGGGGGGGGGGGGGGGGGGGGGGGGGGGGGGGGGGGGGGGGGGGGGGGGGGGGGGGGGGGGGGGGGGGGGGGGGGGGGGGGGGGGGGGGGGGGGGGGGGGGGGGGGGGGGGGGGGGGGGGGGGGGGGGGGGGGGGGGGGGGGGGGGGGGGGGGGGGGGGGGGGGGGGGGGGGGGGGGGGGGGGGGGGGGGGGGGGGGGGGGGGGGGGGGGGGGGGGGGGGGGGGGGGGGGGGGGGGGGGGGGCCGCGACAACACCGGCGAACGACGCTCCTGCGGCGAGAGATACAGAGAGATGAAGAAAATAGAAGGAAGAGGAGGATGGTGGCGAGGTGACTTTGGTCGAAGGTCCGGTGCTCGGCGGCGGTGACGACGCGAATACGGGGATGGGCGGCGCCGATCCTCCCTCACCACCATCGGGCGAAGCTCGCGGTGAATGACGGTTTCGGGGAGCATGTTTCTGAATAAAGCTCTTGTTGCAATAGTCAGCGTGTTTCTGAAACGAATCTCTTGTTGCAAAGAGGGACCATATGCATAAATCTTTAAAATTCTGCAACAAGACCTTTGTTGCGAAAAAATTCTGAAGCAAGATCTCTGTTGCAGAAAATAAAAAAAGCACAGGCACGGGTGATCTTTAAAATTTATGCAACAATATCTCTGTTGCGAAAAATTTCTGCAATAAGATATCTGTTGCAAAAAATAAAAAATACAGGCTCGGGTGATTGCAACAAGCAGACTGTTGCAGAAACACCAATCTTGTTGCAAAGCATGGCTGCTTACGTTATGTTGGTAGATCGGACGGGGGGGGGGGGGGGGGGGGGGGGGGGGGGGGGGGGGGGGGGGGGGGGGGGGGGGGGGGGGGGGGGGGGGGGGGGGGGGGGGGGGGGGGGGGGGGGGGGGGGGGGGGGGGGGGGGGGGGGGGGGGGGGGGGGACAAAAAGAAGCTTTAAGTACTACTCCCTCCGTTTCAAGTGGATCATTTTTGAATTTCCGCCGGCGGACACCTAGCGTTGCCCATAAAAAAACTGGGATTGTTTTTGTGTTTAGACTACCCACAGTGGGAGTAACATAGATGGTAACATCACACATCTCTAGACAAAACAGATGATGTGGCGAGTAATTAACGAGGAAAGAGAGGCATGTGGTACCATAGTTGTTACTGTAACATCACACATACCAAGACAAGATGAGTATACAACCTAATAAATGAAGTGTTGCATGACACCATACATATGTTACTCCTCACTATAGAGATAGTAACTTAGACTAGTAACATTTTACTAGTCTAAGTTACTACCCATTGTGACTAGTCTTAGGCCCTGTTTGTTTCAGCTTCAGGGAGCAGATTCAGCTTTGCCAGTGAAGCTGAATCTGAAATCTGAAACAAACGGCTATTTGAAATCAGCTTTGTTAGTGAAGCTGAATTTGGTTTTGGGCCATTTTTAGTGCAATTTTCTGAAGCACCTCAAAGTGTACTTCGGTGATGAAGCTGATTCGCTAAATCAGTTTTGACACTGAAGCGAATCCATAGGTGATTTTACTCCAAGCGAAGCTGAAACAAACTGGGCCTTAGTGTCTTGCAGCAGCCAACACGCATCCAAAGGGCACACTTGGTACTCCTGTCTCCATATTCCAAGCGACGGGTCAACCCATGTGGTGAATCCAAATTTGTACTGCTTGTTCCTTTCGATTTTTTGTCCAAAAGGACCAGCTGCCGAGTCGTATTGCCAGAAAGGACCAGGTCCGGTACGTATTGGCAAAAAGGACCCCCTGCCGCCACCAGCCCAGGCGGCCGGCACCTGCCGCCACCACCCGAGGCGGCCGGCCCGGTTTCCGTTGCCTGCACTGTTCCGCAACGGAACGGACGAAGGACGTGGGCCCTGCCGCCACCGCGGCTGGCGGCAGCCCTGTGCACCGCGCGCGCCGACAGCCAGGTCTGACGGGGCTGGGTGGTGGGCCCTGCCGCTACACTAGCGGCAGCCGTGGGGCCTGCCGCCACCGCCCGAGGCGGCAGCCTGCTGCACTGCGCTGCTCGTACAGTGGTGTGATGCGACGCAGACACCACTGTCGTACAGCGCCCATACCTAGCTCATACAGTGGCCAGGCATTGCTAGCTTCCCACGCACAGCCCAATCCATCCAACTACCACCACCGTGCTATGTCTCTGGTCGTGCAGTAGCCGGCTGCACTCGGTACATGCATGCCTAGCCGGCTGCAGTGCGTACGCGTGTGCCCTGTCGGCTGCATGCCCGGCCGGCCGCATGCCTCGCCGGTTGCCCGGCCAGCAGCCCACCGGCTCCGCGCGCCCGCGTCGGCACCCTCTCCCGCCGCTACCCATCTCTATAGCTGCTACGCTGCTACCACTCCTGCTGGCAGCTGCCACAGCTCCTCTTGCTAGCAGCAAGAGCTGCCGCTGCTGCCGTTCCTGCTAAACAACCGCTGCTGATGCTCCCGCTAAAAGTTGCCGCAGTGCAGCAGGCTGCCGCCTCGGGCGGTGGCGGCAGGCCCCATGGCTGCCGCCAGGTAGTGTGGCGGCAGGGCCCACCACCCAGCCCCGTCAGACCTGGCTGTCGGCGCGCGCGGTGCATAGGGCTGCCGCCAGCCGCGGTGGCGGCAGGGCCCACGTCCTTCGTCCGTTCCGTTGCGGAACAGTGCAGGCAACGGAAACCGGGCCGGCCGCCTCGGGTGGTGACGGCAGGTGCCGGCCGCCTGGGCTGGTGGCGGCAGGGGGTCCTTTTTGCCAATACGTACCGGACCTGGTCCTTTCTGGCAATACGACTCGGCAGCTGGTCCTTTTGGACAAAAATTCGTTCCTTTCACCTCGTTCTCATCGACGGTATATCCACTGCTCATGCTTCCTCAGTTTATGCGAAGAAACCTCGAGTTTAACTAACTAGGCGTGGTAATTTTAATAGCTGTAAGCACGTGCACTGTCTCTGTCTCTGTCTCTCTCCAATCTCCGTTTCAGTCAGGAAGGCAAACATCTCAAATCTGGACTGGAAGATTACTTCCAAAAGCAAAACTGTTAGAGCATCTCCAGCCGCGCCCCCAACAGGCCCCCCCAGGCCACTTTTTCGGCGCCGCCGCCGAAAAAATGGCCCAGTCGCGCCCCCAGGAGCCCGTTTTCCGCCGGATTGGGCCGAAATTGACGCCGGCGCACCCAACCCGAACCCGGCGCGCTGGGGGTCGCCTGGGGGCACCGGGCGGAACGTTTTTGGCGCAAAGAGCGATGGGCCCGCCCTGGCAGCGACGCGCCGCTTCGTCGTCCACATCGCCTCGGTTCCCGCGGGAATCAATGCCAAAGCTGCCGCGCTGCCGCGCCGTCGCCTCCATTGATGCCGCGCCTGCCGCGATGTAGCGCACCGGTCAGCATGCCCATTGATGCCGCGCAGTGAAGTGTCGCCACGGCAGCCCGCCACGCGTCGTCTGGCATGCGCCTTCCGCCGCCCGAGCTCCGGTTATAAAAGCCGCCTCGCCGGCGCACGCCCACACACCAGCACATCGCCTCTCGGGGGGGCCCGCTCGCACACTCCCCTCCCCCCCGCCGACGAGCAATGGCAACGCGGTACCCCGGCGACTCCGCGGCGAAGAACGGCTTCGGCCGCCGCCACCTTCACGAATGGGAGGCGCGCCTCCTGTTCGAGGCCGACTACCCCGCTCCCCCGGACATGAGGGTGCCGGCGGCGTGGCGTTTGAGCAACGGCGGCGTTCCTGTGCCGCCCGCGCCCACCGGGGGCGAAAGGCGGGCGGAGATCGCCCGCATTCGCTCGTCGTTGTCGGAGGAGCAGCGGCGACGGCCGCAGAACTCCCCCGACAACCACAACTTCTGGACGATCTACTTCGACCGCCGCCACGAGGACCTGATCGCCTCCTCCAACGGCGTCATCCCTCGCGGCCGGCACAACGCCGAAGGGCGGCGCGAGTGGTGGGGGGTGCCCGGCCGCACCCTCGAGTACGTCCTCGGCTACATCGAGGCCGGCAACACGCCGCGCCTTGAGTACCCCGCGCCGGCTCCCCCGCCCTTCTCTCGACGCCATGGCAGCTCGTGGATGCCACGGCGGTTATCTGATGCGACGACCTCCTCCTCCTCAGGCGGCTCGCCGGCGCCCTTCGCCGTCAAGCCTGAGCCGCAGGAGACGGCGCCGGCGTCCCCGCTAGGGCGACGTACCCGCAGCGGTGCCGCCCCCGAGGAAGGTCGCGGCGGTCGCCTGCGCCTCGTCCGGCCGAAACTCGAGCCGGAGCCGGTGAAGCCGGAGCACCTCACGATGGCCGCCGACGACGAGACGGCCATGCGGTGGGCGAGGGAGGACTACGTCCGCGAGCAGGTGGCTCGCCAGCGCCGGGCCCTCGAGGAGCTCAAGGCGCGCCAACGCCGCCCTGTCCGCGAGGTGGACGGCGTCCTCGTCCTCGACAGCGACGACGAGGAGGAGGCCGGACCATCCCGCGTCGGCGACCCTGGCCAAGGTTGCAGCAGGGACGGCGGCGGGTGGCAGGACGACGAGGACGAGGACGCGTTCGACGACGACGACGACGACGACGACGGGGACTACACCACCTTCTACAAGCGCCTAGGCATGTAGGCTTTGTAGAAGGTTGGCGGCGGCGAGGCGCGGCGAGGACGGCGTAGCTAGGACGTGTTTTTTTATTAGTTTTTTAATAAATTTGAATGAATGTCGCCGAGTTTGGACACATTTGGTCGAGTTTGTGCCAAAAAACGCCGAATTTGGTTTGCCCTGGGGCCGACCTGGGGGCGACGACTGGGAACGCAGTCGCCCCCACGCCTGAATTATCGCCGGCTCGCCCCCAGGACGCCGAAAAAATGCGTCCTGGGGGGCGCAACGGCTGGAGATGCTCTTAGAGCATCTACAACCGGACCCCTTAAACCCACCTCATAAGTCTGGCGGGTCGTCCGGTCATGATTTTTTGACCTAGACGGGCTTTTAAACGTCCGGGCTGACCGGCACCCCATATCCAGCCCAAATATGGGGCGGATATGGGGGTGCCCGGGCTCGCCCGAGCACGCCCGCCACGTCATACTGACGAAGGGGTCTCAGCCGGAAACGCCCACAAACCCGGTGGTCCGAAACTCGTCTTCTTCGTCAGACCGGTGGCGCCATGTGGCGCAGCTCCGGCGGGCCGCGTAGTGCATTGCCCGGCTATTTAAGTCGACCGGCGACACCGAAACTCTACCATCCATCCACATTTTCCTCCTCCTGTCCGCAGCCGCCACTTTCCATTCCACCCGTCCGCCTAGTAGCCATGCCCCCACGCCGCCGAGTGAGGAGCGAACCATTTCTGACGCCGGAGCACCGGCTCGAGCTGCTTCAACAGATCCGGGCTAGGCGCGAAGCCCGGATCGCCGCGGGGCTACCTCCAGATGCAGTGGATCCGGAGGAGGAGGAGGTGGAGGACGAGGAGGAGGAGGAGGATGTGGGGGACGCTGGCAACGGGGATCTGCAGGTGGAGCAGTAGGCCATCCTCGATTCCCTCCGGTCGGAGTCGGCTGCGGAGGCAAGACGCCGTCGCCGCAGGAGATGGAGGCACAAGAGGCGCGGAAGAGGCGGAGATGTTCGCCTACATGGATGAGGTCGAGCAGGAGGAGGATGAGCCGGAGCCCTCCTAGCCGCCCCGTCCAGCCGGCGCCCGGCACCGTCGTCATGGACATCTCCAACAACGAAGAGTAGCTAAGGTAGTACGTAGATGTAGCACGTAGGATTACTTTTGCATGTTTTGTATGGATTTATGGGATGAAATATGAGAGAGGCGGATGCAAAGTGGCTAATTTAAAGTGTGCCTTGTGGGGCCGGATTTGCAAAGTCCGGTTGTAGATGCTCTTAGAATAGGTATCAACTGTTGCGATATCTCACTGGCTGCTGACGGTGCTCCTGATTAATTGATTTAATTTAGAAAAATGAAAATGCCCTGCTTGGTATTATTAGTAGAGAGCTAAAATAATCGAATCGTTTATTCGTTTTGCTCAGCTGCAAAACCTAGGAACGTGGACGGAAGAGAGGGCCAGGACTGGCCCTCCGTAGACCTCGTACCATGGATTGGATTCCCTCGCCCTAGTTTCACTGGAACCCATGGAAAACATGAGCTAATCGTATAGCACTTGATTAGTTATTCACTTACTCCTACGTCCTTGCTTTCTGTGAAAGGAAAATCTTTCATTTAGCTGCTTATTAGAAAAGTAGGAGTATTACTTGAGTTAAAAAAAACAACTAGTAGGAGTATAAACCATTTAGCAAAAAACAGAAGTGTTCATTTAGTTACTGGCAGTCACTTGCATACTGGACTGGAGTGAAGGACAGAAATATCTGAAACATGGTGCTAGAGTGATCATGAACACTTTGACAAAAAGAAGCTTTAAGTACTACTCCCTCCGTTTCAAAATATAGTGCGTCCTCGGTTCTCGTGCTTCATCTTTGACCATAAATTTAACCAACGAGACTGATTGCGGCGGGAACAAAAATTATACCAGTGAATTCGTATTCAAAAGAAGTTTTCAATTATACTCCCTCTGTTCCTAAATATTTGTCTTTCTAGATATTTCAACAAGTGACTACATACAAAGCAAAATAAGTGAATCTACACTCTAAAATATGTCTACATACATCCGTATGTGGTAGTCCATTTGAAATGTCTAGAAAGACAAATATTTAGGAACGGAGGGAGTATAATTTTTGCTCTCGTCACAGTTGGTCTCGTTGGTTAAATTTATGGTCAAAGTTAAACCTCAGAAAATGCCGGCGCACTATATTTTGAAAGGAAGGGAGTAGTATTCAACCAGCTGCACACAAATATCCTCGCAGTGATCTGGCAGGCTAGGGGTGACGACTTGAGTGGTGGCTGCGCCCAACACACAAGATTCCAAATATCGTTATACTAATTTTTTTTTTGTACTTCATTTAAGAAGTTTTTGTGCATCAGTAGTGTACATAGAACTATAACGATTAGTTATAAGTTTTTCATTCGTCTTTAAGGGGGGGGGGGGGGGGGGGGGGGGGGGGGGGGGGGGGGGGGGGGGGGGGGGGGGGGGGGGGGGGGGGGGGGGGGGGGGGGGGGGGGGGGGGGGGGGGGGGGGGGGGGGGGGGGGGGGGGGGGGGGGGGGGGGGGGGGGAAGATGATATGCCGGCTCAGTCTTTCGGAGATGCTTTTAGCTGTTTAACTAAGTACTCCCTCCGTCCGGAAATACTTGTCGGAGAAATGCATAAGTAGTAAGCAGGCAGGCACATGCGTCGACGTCCCAGCGCTCCAGATCAAAGGAAACAAATATCCGAAAGATGCGTGTGCTGCCAGTGATCGATCACGAGCACTAACTAGTTTGGAAAAAAGTAGCTGCGCAGAAATATCCATGCGGTCGACATAGGTAGTAGTAGAATAATGGCAGCAGTCCGTTTGTGGTGTGCGTCGCACGTTCCAACGGCCCCTCATGGTGGACGGCGACCTGGCCAGCTAGCAGCTGCACTAACAGAAGCGCTCTCGTCCCTGGTGGCTCCAACCCTAGCCGCTGCAAGGAGACGCCAATCTTCCAGCGCCGTCCTTCGGCGGCTCCCCTCCGCCGGCGACCTCGATCGTCGGTGGTGAGGGGGTCGCCGGATTCACGCGTGTGGATCGTTTTTACTTTCTCGTAGTCTAGGTTTTTAGACTGTTCATCATCTTGGTTTCGGCGGCGATGATGACGGTGTTGAATAAAGATTCTTCGGATTCTTCTCTGACGAGGCCATCGGCCCTATGGTTGAAGATGGATTTAGAAACCAGTCTGTTCAAGTAAGGATGTCGTGACGGTGGCGGCATCCTCGTGGTGGACCTGTGTCCTCGGGCTCCGCCGTTGCGACTGCGTTTGCTCCAGCGTCGGCGCGAAGTTTGGGAGGTAGTCCAGGAGCGGATGCAGATTGTGGTCTGCATCGACGACTTCTGGAAGACGGAACATGTGCTGAGTTCGTGGTTCGTGGATGGCAGGTTTGGTTTCCTCCTTCGGTGTCCTAGTCGTGGTGGGGTGCTAGATCTGGAGTTCAATGGCGTGTCCGGAGTGTTGCCCCGGTCTGATTCGTTCAATGGCAATGGCTTCACTTTTGGTGAGCCACCTTGGAGGTCCGCAAAGCTGCATATCAGCGATGGAGCCGCGTCGAGCTCGGGTGAGGAGGTGATCTGTCATTCTTTTCTTTGGTGGCTGCTGTGGTGATGCCGGAGGCAGGTGACGGACGTTGGTGTCAAGCTCAAAGATGTTTTGCTATCTTTTCAGTTTTGTCATATCGATCACTACGTCACTTGTATTTTGATCTTTATGATATGAATGAGACATGTGTTACCATGCAAAAAAAAAAAGAAGCCAGCAACTGCACTTGTAGTTGTAGTCCGGAGCGGATAAAACCCGCCGAGCGAAAATCGGGGAGCTGGTTTGGACGGGAGCGAGTCCGCCCCGGCAGCGGCGGCGGGCTCGACAAGTCAGAGGCCTGCTGATGGGTGAATCAACCTGTGGTTGAATGGTTAGAGGGGCTGTGGTATCCCTAGCACACCAGGGTTTAAATCCTGGTGCTCGCATTTATTTCTGGATTTATTTCAGGATTTCCGGCGACACGCATTCAGTGAGAGGAGACATTCCCGTCGACGACGAGGTGCCTACGGTGACTTCGTAAATTTCAAGATGATATGCCGGCTCAGTCTTTCGGAGATGCTCATAGAGGTAGGATGTGCGTGTGTGCATTTATAGGGGTGAGTGTATGCGCGTGTATATGAACGCTTGGGTATGTACTATGTTAAAAAAAAAAGGCCTGCTGATCGATGGATCGTCGGGAGCTCGGTCGGGCCAACGTGGTACGCTTTGTTGGATCAGGACTTGACGAGGCAGGTAGGCAAAACTGCGTTGCGATTCCAAGGCTCCCGAGTCCAAACGCTGGAAGATGCCGAGGCAGCCCGAGCCGCACGCCACAACCGAGAGAGAATATCACACGGAAACTCAGTTTCAATAGAAACCGGTGAAAACCACGAAAAAATGATGTTTTGAAGTTTTGCAAAAATATGAAAAAAATACGGGGTGTTAAGAGGATGATGTCCTCGTTATGTGCAATTCATCCATCTTCTCTGCTACCATGGACAAATGAAGCTCACGAGAAAGGTATGCACTACCCTGCTCGATTGATTGAGCCCATCAGCACAATTCCATGCGCGCGTGTAGTATGATTGATTGCGCCCACGGCTTCCTAGGTCAGCCATCAGCTGGGCGCCCTTTAGAGCATGGTTAATAGTATAGCCAGCTGCTGGCTATAAGCCAGTGCCATGTCATCTACAGCCCATCTTATAGTCAATATGTACAATAGTAGATCAAAAGAGTGTACTACTTTTTTATTATGTGGCCCACCTTTCATTCTCACAAAGTGCCTAGGAGCACGTGCTAGAGTTGGCTCTTCACGAAGAGCCCGCTTACCTTCTCTCTTCACTTCTCTTTCCTCCAATTAAGCAGAAATATACTAGTTTATTCCTTATAACCGGCTGACTCAGCTTTATTGTACTTGCTTTTAGCACACGCTGATTGAACCGGTTCTGTAGCTCCTTAGGTGTAGCTAGGTTAGGTTGAGTTGTGTAGTAATCGGTCAAAACTACGGTAAAACAGCACCAGCCAAACATATATGTAGTCTTTCGAAAACTGAGAAAAATGCAGGTTTTTGAAACTGTAGTATCTGTTGCCCACGCATTGCAATACCAAGGTTTCAGAATACTACAGTATTTTAAAAACTATGCTGCCAAACTAGGCCTTACTGTAGATGAACTGGATGCATTGTTGATTATCTTAATAAATAAGATAGGTGAAGCATGAACAATTTGGGAGCAGCAAGTAGTAAAATCACCTAACTAACAGAACATGCCTTCAGAAGTTGGCGACTTCTTTCTCTTGGCTTGAAGTCCAAGCAAGCTTGCCCTCAGCATTGCCGGAGATAGCAAGAAGACAGCCAATGCTGGCGTCCGTGAGAGAGAGAGGCGTGCAGTTAAAAGTCTTGCTGCTCATATCAACATGAACCCAAAAGCTTGGCGTGGATGGAAAGCAGAACTCCGAGTCCTGGTAGATGTACTCACCAAGTGCGAAGTAGATGACACGGTCTTCCTGCATGCTGAGGAAGGGGTACATGGGTGCCATGGAGGTCGGCAGGTGTTGGTTCCCTTTGAAAGACCCCTCTTCACGCAGACTCCCTAGCTTGAGCTCGTAGTCTAAATCCCAACTCATATCTTTCTCGAGTCGCCAAACCCTCACCAAGCGGTCATCCACAAGATCCACACGCTCAAGAAAGCCAGTGATGGATGCAAACTTGATGGAGTCCCCAACACAGCCCACGACTCGAAAGGCCCTCGGCTGTGGTATGTCGTCTCTGTCGCCGAGGTACCTCTCGCACCCCACAGGCAGGTCTAAGGGGAGGACGTCCACGGAACGCTTGCCAGAGAGCAGATCATCACAGTCACAGTGCATGCCACCGAGCAAGAGATCCACCCAGTAACCACGGCCACGGTGCGAAAACACCTCTTCGGCAACGAAGTCGCTTTTCTCCGCGAGCAGGTGGTCGGGGAACTCAGCGCGCTTGGCTATCTCCCACTGCGAGTCGGACGAGGACGGCGACACGAAGAGAACAGGCTCCCGTTTATTAGATCCTACGCCGGGGATGGACCCCGGAAAGACGAGGGCGTAGCACGCGTCGTCGTCCCGGCGGCGCGCGACGAGGAGACGGGCCGTAAGGACGGTAGCGCGAGGGGGCGAACTGGGCGGAGACGGGATCATGTGGAGCGATCTGTCGATCGTGTTGTAGATGAGATAGATGTCGCGGGGGTAAACTTCAGGAAAGGACGTTATCATGAGAATAAGGTTCTTGTCGACGGAGGTGGACAGCGAGGGGACGCCTCGGAGGGTCAGCCGGCACGGATCTGGCGCACCGGTGAGGTCTGCTTCTAGCGCCAGGCCCCGCATGAGCGCATCGCAATCGAGGTCCGCGGGGAACCCGAACGCCTCCTTGGCTGACAGCAAATTCTTGTGGTCGTCGGCTGTTTCGTTGCCGGGGCGGGACGTGCTCACGAAGGGATGCAATAGCAACAGGGAAGGGGGTGGAGTCGTCATGACTGACGTTTGGTCCGCTGATCTGCTGTATAGTACTGGTGCGTGTGTCGTGGCCTCGTGGGGGTGGAGACGGCGTCGGGGAGGATGACCAGGACATCGAGGAGCCAATATGTGTACGTGTGCAATCCTATGCCATTGCAAACAATATATGTACGTGTGCAATCCTATCCCAACTCCAATTCCTGATGCATACGGCCGTTTTTTTTCTTTTCTTTTATACGTACACATCCTCGACGATGGCCTTCGATCTAGGAAAGGGCCAGGACCCGATGCGTGGTTGTAGAGGCATGTACACCGTCGTCATCAGGACACCTAACAACATCGTGGCCGCCGGTGGATGAGCACCTCAACTCAGTAGGATCAGGGCTAGCCGCAGATTGGGGGGGAAACGCCGGACTCGAAGTTGCCTCCGTCGATTGGAACCTGGAGGCCAGGTTGCGGAAGGACTCGCGTCTGCATCCATGGTGACACACAACTTAAAGCATCTACAGCCGGACTTGGCAAATTCGACCCCTCAAACACCCGGGCGCGTTCACGCCTCAAAAAATGCATTCCGCATCCGCATATCTCAAATTAGAAATCTCAAATCCATATTATTACATGCAACGTGAAACCTAATCTAAACGGAGCTCATCCGGTTGCGCTCCCCGCTCGCCCGGCTCCGCCCTGGCCATGTCCGGCGGCCGGCTGCGCTCCTCAGAGTGTTGGTCCGGTCGCCGGCAAGGTAGAGTAGGGCATGAGACACGAGCCGGCTCACGGGACTCGAGGCGCCGCCGTCTCTCATGCCCTGCTCTTTCTCGTCGGAGCCCGGAACCCGAACGGTGCCGGTGGACGTCAGATCGATGACGGATCCGTCTGGGGACGAGCCGCCGACGTCCACCACGATGCGGTTGCGGCACCCGGACTGCTGCACCGGAGAATGCGACTCCGCCTCGCCGACGTCCGCCGCCGCGAGGGCTGCTGCCGCCTCCCGCGCCCGGTGCCTTGGACAGCGGGCACGCCGTGCCATGGCCTCGTGGGACGATGGTGCGTCCCGAATATCGACGCGCCACCGGAGGGGTTGCGCGTCCACCAGCCCGTTCGGACGTCAGACGGACCGCACGGCCTCCGGCGAGGCAGCTACGGCCGCCCTAGCCCCGGATCCATGCGCCATATGGGCGGACGCAATGGATTCCCGACGGATGGAGTCCGAGCGCAGCCGTGCATGGACCTCCTCCCGGGCGGGGTGGAGCGCAAGCCGGACGACCATCTCCTCCTCGGGGCCGCGTGGGATGAGCTTGGGGTTGACGGATCTGGAGGTGAAGGACTCGGATCCGCTGCCCACCATGCCGGAGACGACCGGAAGGAGTCAGGGACGAGCTTGGGTGGCGGAGGGGAGTGAAGTAGCTAGGGTTTGGTCCGGCGAGCGGATGGGGAGAATTTTATGTAGGTCGAGTGGGCTAACATGGGCCGGGTCCAACGTCGCAGGCGTGCCGGGCGTCTCCATATCCGCCCATATTTGGGCTAGATATAAGGGGTGCCGGTCAGCCCGGGCATTTGAGGACCGTTTGAGGGGCCATCTGGATAAAAAATCATGACCAGACAGTGACCGGGCGACCCGCCTGAACATATTAGACATGTTTAAGAGATCCGGTTGTAGATGCTCTTAGTGGTCGTCGCGCACGACACACTTGGACGGGAGCTCCGTCCTCCCGACGGCGGGCATGGAGCCGCTCCCCGCAATGGATCTAACAACCCTGCCTTTGGGGTCGATCGAAGGCAAGAACGAGCAAATAGTAGTATAACGGAAGGAGTATCCACCGTTGCTGTCTATTTTAGGATTCCTGAACGTTTTATACACTAGTTTCAGATAATTTAGCTGATACAGCTGATTGGAAAGAGAATACATGTACCGGTGCACGCATCCTCTATTTCCATACAAATGACATGCATTTAATTTCATTCTTATATTTTGAATGATGATCTTTTGAACGAACTGTCTGTTTTTTAAACTTTTTATATATTTGAATTTGGGATGACAAGACCTACAGAATCAGATCAATATCTTGGATTTATTTGAACTAGGTTTTATTTTATATGTTTCAATTATCTTTGAAATCAGTTTCATAAAACATTACTTTGTTCCACTATTTAACAAAACTGTTTTCAACTATTTCACAATTTTATAAAGTGATTTCTGTTATTTTAAAAGACCCATTTCAATTATTATTTTTCAAAAGTCTCATTTCAATTAATATAAAAGACCCATTACAATTATTTTAATATACTGATTTCTAATTTTAGAATACCAATTTCATTTTTAAAGACCCATTCCCATTATTTTAAACTACCAATTTCAGTTATTTCAAAAAGAACAATTTCAATTATTACGAAAGACTCCTTACGTTTATTTCAAAACAGTCGTCTCAGTTTGAATTGTACAAACATACTGAAACATGTTGTTTCATACATTTGAAGTAATCAATTTCACACATTAAAACAATTTTCACATGTTTAAAATAACCCGTTTCACATATGTTTGCACGCTGTAATAAGCAACTTGACAAACACACTAAAACATGTTTCATATATTTGAATTATGCCAATTTTATATATTTGAAGTAATACACATTGAAACAATCAAATTCAAATATTTAAAACAACCCGTTTCACATATTGAACCCACTGGAATAAGCAACCTGACAAATACACTGAAATATGTTTCATATATCTGAAAATTACGTGTTTTGTGTATTTGAAATAGTCAATTTCATACAATAAAACAAATAACTTCACATATTTAAATAACCTTATTCACATATTTTCACACACTGAAATATGCAAATTGACAAACACACTGAAATATGTTTCATATATTAAAAAAAAATTCATACATTTGAAATACCTCCACACACACCCTTCGATGACACTAGAAACACCGTTGGGACGGAAGCTGGGCGGAGAGAAACTTATTCTGTCTTCAGAAAGCGGTTGCCACCTCGCCTCTCTAAGCAGGACACAAACCCTAACAAAATTCAAAAAGACATCCAAAAAGGGAGCCCTCCCGCTGACAAAGATCGTGATCCATCGCGCCTGCAGGACCCTAAGACCACAGGAGATGAGGCAGACTAGCGGCGGCACCGACGAGAAGCACAGGAAACCCTAGTGGTTGGTGCCCCCTACGAAATCAGCGAAGGGGTACGATGCACCGTGTGCTTCACGTATTCAGTAATGCGTGTTGCGGAACACACGGCCGCACAACACAGGAAAAAACAACTCCTCCTTCATCTTGGATTAATTCACCCATAGCATCCTTGCTTCTTGCAAAAGGAAAAAAGTTAGTTTAGCTGCTTAAGTGCTCGATAATTCAAAACTGTGCCAAAGCTCATCTACATATGGTGAGTAGTAAATAAATAAATAAAAACTGAAAAATTTAGGCATCCAAGATGCTCATGTGAGCTAAGAGCGTGCAAAATTTCGTGGTGTTTGGACATCTGAGAAGGTCGTACCAAAAAACGGCGGCAAATAGTGTTCCTTTTCAAGTTCCTCAGATAGCTGAAATTTGTTTTTCTGGCACGAGCTCCTCATATGTCCAAACACCAAGAAAATTTGCACGCACCTTGCGCACATGATCAGCTTGTATGCCTGAAAAATTCAAAAAATTTACATATTTTTTCTTCAAATTTACTGTTCATACCCAGGTCCATATGTGCTTTTTTTGCGGGGACCATGTGCATAAGTGCTACTCATCTAAGATATAGAAAACTAGTGTTCATTTAGTTACTAGCACATGTGTTTCCTCTCAACGCTCTAAATTAAAGACGACAAATGTCTGAAACATGGTGCTAGACTCAGGACACTTATATAAAACAATATTAGAGTGTGCACAATGTTGGTCAAAAGGCCAAAAGGATTGGTTTATGGATTTTTAAGAAAATATGCATAATAAGTTAATAATTTAAGGGAAACGCTTCGCTTCATCTAGCTCAAAAACTCGCTCGCGTCCACCGCCTTCCCCGCTTGCCACGGGGGGGGGGGGGGGGGGGGGGGGGGGGGGGGGGGGGGGGGGGGGGGGGGGGGGGGGGGGGGGGGGGGGGGGGGGGGGGGGGGACAAAAACGCATGTGAGACTGCAAGCCCGTGTTGCAAGATCAACCACCATGGGGTGCTCTCTCCACTGCCACAAGACTCGTCAGCACTGCACGCCGGAGTTGTGGTCGCCGGTGCAACAAGGCACGCTGTGGTCCGATGCTGCGGCAGGCGGCGACGTTTTCCGTAACATGATTTTTTATTGTAAAATTTTTTTGCAACAGGACATCTGTTGCTGCCGCTGCTACACATCCTCCGTTGCAAGAAAACGGTTTGAAAAATATTTTTGCCACAAGTCTCTTGTTGCAGAAGGCCGAGCACAACAAAACTTCTGTTACAGAGATAAGAGGAAAAAGAAAGATATAATTTGCAACAAGGTCGTTGTTTTGCAGAGAGATGAGCACAACACTCAGCTTGTTGCAAGATCTGACGTTTATCTCTGCCTTCATCCAACGACCTGGGAGGCGGTTGATCTTTTCTGGGCATCAAAATGACGGTTCCGCCGTTTTGCAACAAGCATCCAGTTGCAGATGGTCTTTTTGCAATACCACTCTTGTTGTAAAGGGCAAAGGGTGGCTGCTCACGTTGGTAGATCAGATGGTCATTAGCATATCCATCCAGTGATCAGCGAGGCGACAGATCTTTTCTAATTATCCGTCGTCGGTGGACGCGTAGCGTCACCCATAATTTAATCATGAAACTTATCGATTTTTACCTTCTAAAAAATAAACATTAATAATATGGTTTTATTCGATCTCAAACCTAGGCTTTTGCATTTTTAGGTCATCCTTTACAAGTCTAGCCCGGAACCTGGCGAGGGCTGGGGTAAAAGTGAAACGGATAAGGAACTCTTTCCTACTGTCACAAAAATTACAGAATGCAAAAAATAACTTTCAATCCAATAGATGGGTCGACAATTATGCCCCAAAGACGAAGACATGGCTCCTTCATTATTTACCAAGGAAAAGGAAGAACTTTTATGCGTGTGCTTCATGATGGTACTTTGACGCACATGTTTAGAACCATCAACACCACCATCCACCGATTGTGGTAGCTATCACCGTAATGCCGAGTTATTTTCTTCTTCTTTGTTTCGCTAAAACAAATTATCACACATAAGCAACATGGATAACAACATTGCAACACCGGGCATCAATCCTTGGTCTTAAATGTTGATTTGTATTGATTGATCATATGGATAACAAGCAATGTAATCTAGATAGATACGTACATAGAAAACGAACACATGTTAGCCAAACAAGCAAGTCCTCATCGAATTCAAGCAAACTCCTCATTATCGATAGTACTCGTTATCCACGCCGAACAACTCTGTGTAGTCAGCGAAATCGGACTCCTCGAAGCCTAATTCGGCCATCATCTTCTCCCAGTATTCCGCGACATGCTCCCGGAGATCTTCCTCAGGCTCGCTGCCACCCTCGGTGGCAGGTTCTTCATCAGGTGCGCTTCTGCTGTCGTGGCCCAGGGTCTTGGATTCATCATCGTTGTAGGGGATCAGGACCTCAAGTTCCTCGGGCCGGCTAACGTCGGAGTCCGGGATCAGGGTCTGCGGTGCCTCGGACCCATTGGAAGGCTGGACCTCCGCCTCGCCGCCGCCGCCGGCCGCCTTCCTTTTGGTGGCGCACCCCTCCTCGCCAGCCACCGCCGTCTCCTCCGCCTTCCTTTTGGTTACGCCGACCTTAACCATGGCGGACAACATCACCGTGCCCCCTTCACCAGCCATGGATGGATCTGAGCTGCGCCGCCTCAACAGAATATTAGTTTCGCCGGAATCTGGATGGTGCTACAGATTTGGAACCCTAACTTCCGAAGGGTTGCCGGCTTTATTTGGGGGCGTCGCGCGCCGCGTCGGGTTCGGGTTTTCTTCCTTTTGTAAACGGTAATCCTATCTCGGGACCGTTCCCTGGAAACGAAATCCTAGCAAACGCCCCACAGGCCGTAGGATCAAGATCTGATGGTGACAGTTTGTTAATGAAAAATACACTAATAAAGACAAAACGAGAAATCTAACTTCCGATACTCGCTCGTTCTGTTATCGTTCTCTCGTTTTTCCACGTTCTATTCTTTTCCCAAGAGGTAAAAATTATATGGGGCGTGCTACGCGTCGGCCGGCGGATCTTTTTAAAAGATCAGCCGCCTCTGGAGCCGTCCGACTAAGTGACACGAGCCGTCGGTCCCTCTTCTCTAATTATCTAAAACAATACTTTTGTTGCAAAACTTCTCCTTCTCTAATTTCCTGCAACAAGACCTTTGTTGCGAAACCATCTTTTTTTTTCTAATTTCCTACAACAAGTCCTTTGTTGCAAAACCTATTCTTCTCTAATTTTCTGCAACAAAACCCTTGTTGCAAAAATTACAAACACATCTTCCGTCTATTTTTTTAACAAAACCCTTGTTGCAAAAATTGCAACAACACTCCGGCCACATCGCGCACTAACACAATCGTTTTCGTTGCCGTCGTTCCGCAACAATGCTGTTGTTGTTGCGGAAACTTGGAATGG
The DNA here is from genome assembly GCA_036873465.1 of Thinopyrum obtusiflorum. Taxonomy (NCBI): domain Eukaryota; kingdom Viridiplantae; phylum Streptophyta; class Magnoliopsida; order Poales; family Poaceae; genus Thinopyrum; species Thinopyrum obtusiflorum. The sequence goes on along the minus strand of JAAAWM010011251.1, from coordinate 27,753 downwards.
ACGTGGATGTATGGCGTGGTGATGTGGCTGCTGCTAGCGCTTGTGATGCTAGGACGACGGTGAGGTTGATGGTGCTCCACGCTGGCGTGGCAGATTTCGTCGGATCAGTCGATCTTGTTGTAGAAACTTGAAACGTCGCCTTCCCTAACTTTTTTCTCGTGGCAGGCTAGAGACGGTTTGCGACCGGGCCGAGAAGGACGAACGCAGATGAATGACACGGTGGTTGTGGCTGTTGCCGGCGTGGCAGGACGGCGACAAGGTTGGCGGCGCTCCGTGCCGACCCGTCGGATCTATCGATCCGGTGGCGTGTAGGCATTTGGTTGAGGATATGCGCCATGGAGGCGCTCGAGTGACGACGACCTGCAAGCGACGCTCGACTGATGGGTCGAGGCAGGGGCTGCTCCGGCGGCGCTGACAAGGAGGAGAGGAGGCGCGCGGTCGGGCCGGGCGACCTCGCCGATGGTCGCCAGTGATCGGCCATTGCGGGGCGCATCTCCCTGGCTCGGTGGTGGTTGTGGATGGGACATAGCAATTAGTAGGCAGATGGATTGGTCAGTCTGCAACAAGCCATGTGTTGCACTCTGCTGTTTGCAACAAGACCAATGTTGCAAAACACATGTGCTGGGAGGGTGTTATACGCCCCTCGATCAAGCACTGATCAGACGGTCGACGCGCGCGTTAAATCCGTCGGCTGATGTGAAGCGTTTTCCAAATTATATGCTAGTGCTAGGGATCAAGCTCTAGACCTCTCTGGTTGTTTGGGTAAGCCCATCAACCAACTAGTCTACGCCACATTCTGGCCTACAAGAAGAAATTTATGTACTTTAAACCTACAAGGTAGTAGTTACAGACCACAAAATAAAGCATCAATTTGGCACAAAATAAAGCATCAGTTTGGCACCCTCTAAAAAAACATCAGTTTGGCACACTACAAAACTTAACCAAATAACCAGCGAAGCCATAATTTTAGGGGTTGCCTTTCAACAACTCAGGAGTCACACGGTCCGCATTTAACGCTCGTACGCTTCCACTTTTCTTTTCTTTTATTTCTACTAGAACAATGCACGCGCGTTGCAAAGGGATATAAATATTCTAATACGTTAACTTGTGATTTACCTGCCTATAATATGTGATTGTGTAAATAAATGTTCATCAAATTATGTCCGTGATTTATCTTATATTTTGATCAGAAGTGATTTACCTACCCATAATATGCGATTCTGTAAATAAATGTTCACCAAATTCTGCCCGTAATTTACCTTATACTTTGATCAGAAGTTTGGTAAGTAAATTAAAATGGATTTGGTTCAGAAGGTAAGTAGATTAAGCTGATTGATTATTATACTAGGAAGGTTGGACGAAGGGGTGGTGGGAAGAAAGGTGAAACGGGAACCTTACGTTCTTTTTAAGTAGTAGAGATAGAGAAAATAAATGTTCACCAAATTCTGCCCGTGATTTACCTTATACTTTGATCAAAAGTTTGGTAAGTAAATTAAAATGGATTTGGTTCAGAAGGTAAGTAGATTAAGCTGATTGATTATTATACTGGGAAGGTTGGACGAAGGGGTGGTGGGAAGAAAGGTGAAACGGGAATCTTACGTTCTTTTTAAGTAGTAGAGATTTATCTTATATTTTGATCAGAAGTGATTTACCTACCCATAATATGCGATTCTGTAAATAAATGTTCACCAAATTCTGCCCGTGATTTACCTTATACTTTGATCAGAAGTTTGGTAAGTAAACTAAAATGGATTTGGTTCAGAAGGTAAGTAGATTAAGCTGATTGATTATTATACTGGGAATGTTGGACGAATGGGTGGTGGAAAGAAAGGTGAAACGGGAACCTTATGTTCTTTTTAAGTAGTAGAGATTTTGTTTCTATCGCGCCACGTGCCTGGTTTTTTGGTGATTACCTACCAACTAGACTACCGAATCACTTATGCATGAATACGAAGTTAGATCCTATTTCTATCCACACAAATCACGGTTGATCCTAGTAGCAGTCAGAACATGGAACCAACAAATTGAGAGTTTGATCGGCTTCGTCACCGGTCATATTTTTTATGTTTAAAATTTTTATGGGTTGCTCGGTGGCAGATCATATTTACCACAGTAACTATCGACCTCAGGGATAGAAGTTGTTTGAAAAATATACCCCCGGTAACCTCTAGGTAAATAGCATGGTAATACACACAGAGCAAAGATGATAACTCACGTACAAACACCGCGATAACTTTTAACCTGGGATAAAATTTGTTGAAAAACATATCCCGATAACCTCTATGTAAACAACATGGTAATATACGCACTACTGAGATGACAACTTACATACAAATACCGTGATAACTTTGAACCCCGGGATACAAGTTGTTGAAAAAACATACCCCCGATAACCTCTATGTAAATAGCATGGTAATATATGCAGAGCAAAGATGATAACCTCCATATAAACACCACGGCAACCTTGGACCCTGGGATAAAAGTGGATGAAAAACATACCCCCGATAACCTCTCTGTAAATATCATGGTAATACACGCACAACAGAGATGATAACTCACATACAAACATCACGGAAACTTTGGTCCCCGGGATAAAAGTTATTGAGAAATATACCCCCGACAACCTCTGTGTAAATAGCACCCTGGGGGGGGGGGGGGGGGGGGGGGTTTTTGACCCAGGGGTGGTAACTTTTTGGCCCGGCGGAGAAAGTTGTTGAAAAACACCCCTTGGTAACTCATGTGTAAAAAGATGGACGCACAATAGAGCAGATAACCTACTTAGCCCAGGCCTGGTAACTCATGTGTAAAAGGCATGATAATATATGCACCGCATGGGTGATTACTTACGCACAAACACATCCGCAGTTTGGAACCAGGGGCAAAAAATTGTTGAAAATATAGCCTCGATAAAAATTTTAACACAGTACAGACGCAAACGCTCATATACACGCGCATACACTCACCCCTATGAACGCACACACGCACACCTTACCCCTATGAGCACCTCCGAAAGACTGAGCCGGCATATCATCTTGAAATTTACGAAGTCACCGTAGTCACCTCGTCGTCGACGGGAACGTCTCCTCCCACTGAATGCACATCGCCGGAAATCCTGAAATAAATGCGAGCACCAGGATTTGAACCCTGGTGGGCTGGGGATACCACAGTCCCTCTAACCATCCAACCACAGGTTGGTTCGCTATAGCCTCGATAATTTCTGTGTAAATAACATGGTAATATACACACGATAGATGTTGTAACTTACTTAGCCCTGGCGTGATAACTTTGGACCCAAAAAAGATGTTGGAACATACCAACATAGGATCTAATTTATAAGGTCTCGCCGTCATGGATTTTTTATGCGAAAAATATATTTTTAATCGGACCGCCGGTTTAAACTACAAAACATTTTGAAATTTCAAATACAGAGAGTCAAGGATGAAATCAACTTTTTATCAGGTCTACTATGCATATATTACCATCCTATTTACACAAAAAATTCATCAAGTTTATTTATCCGGGTCGAAAGTTACCATGGTGTTTGTCCGTGAGTTATTAGGTTCGTGGGGTATAAATTACCATGCTTTTATAGAGAAATTATTGGGGTGTGTAATGTGTTACAACAACTTCTTTTCTCTAGGTCAAAAGTTACCATGATGTTTGTGCCTGAGTTATCAGATTCGTGGCTTATAAATTACCATGCTCTTACGGATAAAGTTATCGGGGTGTTACAACAACTTTTTTCCCTCCGGTCAAAAGTTTACCTTGGTGTATGTTTACAAAAACTCATTCACATCCGATCTCGTGGTAGATCATCTGTACTTTGTACCCCCTAGACAATCCCTACAATAAAGTAGGGCCTAGGGTTTTACCTCTTCGAGAGAGCCCGAACCTGGGTAAACATCGTGTCCCCTGTGTCCTTGTTACCATCTAGTCAAGACCACCAGATCGGGACCCCCTACACGAGATCCACCGGATTTAGCTCCAACACCCGGGGAGGAGAGAAGTTATTTGAAAACATGCCTCCTTCCCGATAATTTCCATGTAAATATCATGGTAATATATGCACCATAAACTTTGATAACTCACGCAGAAACATTGTGGTAACTTTGACCTCAGAGGGAGGAAGTTGTTTGAAAACATACCCCCGATAACTTTTCAATAAATATTAAATAACATGGTAATATACATATAATGTAGCGACCCGACCTCAAACAGTCAAGCCTCTGTGTATCTGTGCCATGCCTGGATCAGTATGCTGGCACACACAGTACATCAATGTATATATCAAAGTGCAATCACATATATAAATAACGTAAAACTAATATATACCTCATAAGTCTCAGCGAAAACAAACAAATGGGTGTGGAGTCTCATCAACACCATCGGCAAGTTGAGTGTAGACCGTAACCTTATATCGTAACTCTTACTCGTCGTAGAAATCCTGCAACATGAGACGTTACAGCCGTATAGGTCAGTACATTGAATGTACCGGCAAGATCACAATAAAAAGTAGATGAGAAGACTATACTATATTAAATATGGTGTTGTGGTAGCTCTAAGTTTATATTTCTTGCGAAAAGCTAATTTTTCCCTACAACCAAGGAGTTCGATGCAAAATTACTACAAAACTTGGTTGTTAATGAGATGGTTCCGCCAACCAATTCTCGTATCCCAATTACTTATAAACCCAAAATTCATTTAATCGGTAACAGTGTTCAGAATATCCTGACCATCCAATTCCAGTCGCTCAAATTGTCCGTAACCGGGGACACGACTAATCGATTATTTTAACACTCTGCAGAGATTTGCGCACTTTTCCCGCAAGACTCGATCGCCTCCCTTGAAGTCCTCGCACTGCCGGGTGTTTGAGAACAGGATGACCGAGACACAGTCTTTTCGGAGTACTCAACTATGCTAGAGCCCATAATAGCTTGCGGCTGCACATGGAAGCTTCTGGTCTTGAAGGATCCATCAATCTCTTTATGCCTGGGTGGCCTTCCGTAAAACTGGGTGATCACTGGTCAATCTCCCGGATCCCCTGGTAAAAACTAGGTGGTCACTGGTCAATCCCCAGGATCCCCCCTGTAGACACGGGCAATCACTAGTCACTCCCTAGGATCCCCTGTAGAACCGGATGATCACTAGTCACTCCCTAGGATCCCCTCTTGAATCTGTAGAACCGGGTGATCACTATTCAATCCCTAGGATCCCCTCTTCTTGCAAGTCGTCCACCCAGAGGTGTATTGAAATCTTGAAGCCTTGTAGTCTTGAAGTTGATCCAAATATTATTATCACACTCACATCTCACATGAAACACTCATGTCAATCCCCGTCTACTGAAGCATAGCTGCAACTAATTTAACAACGATTCCCGGGGCTTGGTGACAAGGGTATGGGTTCCTACCTCATGATTCTACTCAAGGGGGGGGGGGGGGGGGGGGCTACAAGTTTCAATATTCCTATTGAATGCAAGAGGAAAAGTGGCACTAATGCAATAAAATCATAGGTATTCAAAATATGATCAAAGTGAACTTGCCTGGTACTTGTTAATGAAGTCTTCGCACTCACAAATCCTGATAATTCTACTCGTCACACTCCGAGAAATCTATCGCAATCACACAATTACATACAAATAAGTAATCACTCCACAAGCAAAAGAAAGCATAAAGAAGCATAGAGAAAGCTTAGGAAATACTCCGAGAAAACCAAATAAAGGTTCGAGAATTTGGAACTAATGATGCTACTGGATATAGGAAGTCAATATGAGCGTGTAGTAAAAAGAATTACTAGATTCAGAATAACGGATCAAGATACAAATAATTCAATATGGCATTGAATCTACTTAGAGCGATGTGTGGAAACACTTTTGCAGACTAGTAGAGTAATTTGGCTATGATAAAAATTATATGTTAAAAACACGACACTAATTGTGCGAACGGAAAGATTACTTCAATACGAATCTGGCGCAATTGGATTCATCGGAAACGGAGCTACGGATAAAAAGATGTGATCAAAAGAAATTTGAATAAGAATCTAAACAAATTTTGAATTTTGAAGATTAATTTTTTTTATTTGATAGGTTCACTGGATAGGTGAGATCAAAACGAAAATATAGGCGTTGATTTCATCTAATTTGAATAAACGAGTAAAAAGTTATGGCTATTTGAAAAATCAGGGCCAATCTGTTTTACGGAAGAGAAATAGCTACGGCTAAAAGAATAATAGGGCTAAAATATAAATACAGATAGTAATTGATAATCTAATTATTTTATACGTAAGACCCTACTATGTACGTAAATAACTAAGAGGAAAATCTAGATTTATATCGTATACTAATCTAAATATAATAACTACGGGAGTATAAGAAAAATACGAAGAGAGATATCTTTAGAACGCAGAGAAGAGACGACTGGAGAGAGAGGGGACGACTTCCAAAATTTCCGTTGGAGAGAAAAAATAATATTCTATTTTATGTGAAGCTAGTTAAACCAAAAGAGTAATTTAACCCGAATTAAATGATTTTTGTGTGTACATTGGGTCTCTATTTATAGGTTGGAGGAAGGCTCGAATGTCTATAGCTAGGCAATGTGGACTAAACGGAACAAAAAAGAAAGACTACCAGCGTAGGGAAAAGGAACGGTGCACGCGGGCGTGCATTCGGCCCAAGAGAAAAGATAATTGAGAAACAAAAGAAAAAAGAGAAAAAAGAAATGAAGGGAAGTGGCCAGCTGGGCTTGGCCCATGAGAAAAAAAAAATACTGGGGCGCACTATAGTTGGGCGGAGTGCTACCTCTGCTGTGTTGCGCACATGTGCGAGGAATAGGAGCGGATCGCTAGTATGAACAGTGTATGTATGAATAGCGTTTCCTGTTTACTTTTATAAACACAGGAAAGAAAAAAACAAAATAAACAAATGTAATAAAACTATTATATAGGCATATAATATATATAAAAAATCATAATTTTACAAAGAAAAAGATGTACTATTTTACAATTTCAAATAATGTAACTATAGAATCTCAAATTTTGACTAATGCTACTGTTGCATTTAAAATGCAAACAAAATTATTTTAAAATACCAAAATGAACTCAAATTTATTTTTCTCCATTTTTTTGTTGAAGGGAATCACGTTTCCCTATTTTTCATATATTTTAATTTTAGAGAAAAAGAATTTGAATAAAAACCAAATAAGTCATAATTGGGTTTGAATTTGAATTTCAAACAACTTTCAAATCTTTTCTGTTTTCTCTTATTCAAATATATTTCAAATGTTTCTGAAAATTTTGAAGGGTCACATTCCTTCTCTCTTTTGAATAAGTTTCTAGAGGATTTGAACTTCAAAACTCCATTTCAACTAAAAGAACAAAAGTGAAATTTGAAAAGGAACTAAAGGGGCTTTCAAATTCGTTCTTTTAAACTTCCAACTCTCTTTCTTATAATTTGAAGAAGTCATTTTATCTTCTCTCATGAAACTCATTGGGTTGCATAAAGTTTCTGAATTTGAAATATTTTCCAATGGAATCCAAATCTTTTCAAAAACCCAATTTCATTTCGTTGATGGAAGAAGTCATGTCATCTTCGCTCTAAGGCTTTGTGTTTGAATTGAATTTGAATTCATGGAGATCAAATGCAAGAATGAAAGTTTTGGGAAAGTCCTTTTATTCCCTCTCATTCAACTTTCAAAAGTTTCCAATTTCACTCAATTTCACACAATAATCAATCAAACAACAATAATTATTTATTTAATATAACAATCCAAAATTTAGAATTTTGGGATGTTACAAACTACCATTTTGGGATGTTACAAACTACCACCCTTAAAATGAATCTCGTCCTCGAGATTCGAAGAGGCTAGAAAGAAGGTTAGGGTTGGAGGGTCGTCTTGAAATTCCATTGATTGTCACAACGGTCCTGGGGTGCTACCACCCTTAGAAGCATGGTTATGGTTCCAACAAAACTTATGTACTCCTTCCTTGGGATTAGCAATGTCGGTCTTCTCAGATCTTCGGGATAACTCCTGGGGCTCTTCTGGTAGGGGCATAACCTTTTCCTCCAATCTTTGAGTCCTTTTCATTCATGATGAGTTTCTTCCGAGACTGGGTCTTCTTAGCTGACAGGTCTGTCACCAATACTAGCAACTATCGAAAATCTCATGGTGGTCAACAAAAATTACGGTTTCTCCTGCAGAGGGGGGGGGGGGGGGGGGGGGGGGGGGGGGGGGGGGGGGGGGGGGGGGGGGGGGGGGGGGGGGGGGGGGGGGGGGGGGGGGGGGGGGGGGGGGGGGGGGGGGGGGGGGGGGGGGGGGGGGGGGGGGGGGGGGGGGGGGGGGGGGGGGGGGGGGGGGGGGGGGGGGGGGGGGGGGGGGGGGGGGGGGGGGGGGGGGGGGGGGGGGGGGGGGGGGGGGGGGGGGGGGGGGGGGGGGGGGGGGGGGGGGGGGGGGGGGGGGGGGGGGGGGGGGGGGGGGGGGGGGGGGGGGGGGGGGGGGGGGGGGGGGGGGGGGGGGGGGGGGGGGGGGGGGGGGGGGGGGGGGGGGGGGGGGGGGGGGGGGGGGGGGGGGGGGGGGGGGGGGGGGGGGGGGGGGGGGGGGGGGGGGGGGGGGGGGGGGGGGGGGGGGGGGGGGGGGGGGGGGGGGGGGGGGGGGGGGGGGGGGTCTTCCAGGGAGTTCTTGATCCTTATTAATTTCCTGGGCCTGTGGGTTATGGACCCACTTCAACACCTGTATAGCTTTAACTCATCCCGGGAGTTACAATTGTTCCATATTCCAACATTACACCTACTATAATTCCATCAGTACTTCCTTCCTTCATATCCATCATATCAAAACAAAACTCCAACTCATTTTGTCCAAACTCCACTCCGTGGAATATCATTATCCTTTCCATGGGTCAAGTGTCCTCACAGGGTACTACCACCCTTGAAATGCACAAATTCTTCCATGGACCATATTTCTCATATCCTCGAAACTGGTCCAGATCTGTGTTCATACAATTCAACATATGAAATTAGGACACATTAATTTTATTGATTCATGAATTCATTACAATCCTCAAGACTTCCATTACAAAATCTTAACTCAACATCTTCATGAAAATAAGAGCGTTTCCTACTATACTTATTGCCTTCTAATACCCAATAGCTCAACTACTCAGCTCAAGCTTTCTTCGGGTCTGGACAGTCAATGGCATAATGTCCTACAACATCGCAACGAAAGCAATTTACTTTCGACAATTCTCTGGGCTTCCTTGTGACTCCATTGGTTCCTTTGTTTCTTTGCTTCTTTTCTGGACAATCATTGGCATAATGTCCTATGTTTTTGCACTCAAAACAAGTAATGTGACTCTTATCTTTCTTTGTTGGTGCAGCTGGGTTGGGATGATGTTGGTTTACGATTCCTCCAGTTCCACTGTCATGACTGCGGCCACTGGGGTGGTGTCCAATGCTTATGTGCTGAGAATGACCTCCATGGTTCTGATGGTTGTGTCCCCCAAACTTATTGGGTCCTGATATAGTATTTCCTAAGTACGGGGTGTAGCGGGGCTTCTGCTGAATTCCAGAGTTATACCTTCCCTGTCCGTACTTCCTCTGGCGGTTCTCCATCTGCAGTTGCTTACCTTCAAGAATGATAGCCTCGTCAACCAATTCTTGATAGTTATTAAAGGTAGCCACGGTCAACTGAATTCCCAACTCATAGTTCAGTCCCTCCAGAAACTTCTCTTGTTTAGCGGCATCTGCGGCTATGTCTCCTGGAGCATAACGGGCTAGCTGGCTGAACTCATCCACATACTGTGCTACTGTACGGCTTCCTTGGCGTAGGTTGCAGAATTCCCTCTTCTTCAGACTCATGGCTCCAGCTGAAACATGTGCAGTGCGGAAAGCTTGCTGGAACTGATCCCAAGTCACATTCATCATGGGGTATGTGGCAGTGTAATTCTCCCACCAGGAAGCTGCTGGTCCATCCAGCTGGTGAGCGGCAAACCTCACCTTCTCTGTATCAGTGCATCCTGCGGTGGCCATCTCTCTTCCTATCTTGACGAGCCAGTCTTCTGCGACAATTGGCTCCGTGCTGCTTGAGAACACATGTGGGTTCAACTTCAAAAAACGGGTAAGGTTATCATCTTGGGGTGGCGGGTTATTGTTGTTGTTATGGTTCTGGTTCTGCATCAGGAGCTGCAACATATGGTTCTGGTCTGGAGCAACTGTTCTATGCTGGGTCCATTGTTCCCTGAGCTATTCCTGGAATTGTCACTTCTCGGCGGCATCTGATGGGTTTAGCAGCGATGAGGTAAGGTTGGAGAGAGAGGAAGAAAGATACGCATACAAACAATATAGTTTTGAAAACTGGTTTTATTTGCGGCTGTCGAAAAAAAACATCCAACAAGGGTTTGGTCTTCTATAGGTCAAATAAATCTTCAGAGTCTTCAAATTCTTCAAATCTTTGGAGTCTTCAACTGTTGTAGCTTCAACTTTTCTAATGCATGGTGGAATCCTCTTTACTCTGAAGAGGTCTTCAGTTGTTCGATATCTTGTCCTTCTTGGAGCAGCTTCAGTTGATCCTCCATGTGGTCAAAAGGTAAAGGGGTATATTCTAACTATTTGAGGTAAGAGGGAATATTTGATAAAATCAGAAAAGATGAGAAGTAAAGGATCTTTTTGAAAATAAAGTTTAGAGAGATTCTTTCCTAAGGCCTTCCATTTTCTAGGGCCACGTCCTACAGTCAACATGTGCTCTGATACCATCTCTGTAGCGACCCGATCTCAAACGGTCAAGCCTCTGTGTATCTGTGCCATCCCTGGATCAGTATGCTGGCACACACAGTACATCAATGTATATATCAAAGTGCAATCACATGTATAAATAACGTAAAACTGATATATACCTCATAAGTCTCAGCGGAAACAAACAAATGGGTATGGAGTCTCATCAACACCATCGGCAAGTTGAGTGTAGACCGTAAACCTATATCGTAACTCTTACTCGTCGTAGAAATCCTGCAACATGAGACGTTGCAGCCATGTAGGTCAGTACATTGAATGTACCGGCAAGATCACAATAAAAAGTAGATGAGAAGACTATACTATATGCAATATGGTGTTGTGGTAGCTCTAAGTTTATAATTTTTGCGAAAAGCTGATTTTTCCCTACAACCAAGGAGTCCGATGCAAAATTACTACAAAAGTTGGTTGCTAATGAGATGGTTCCGCCAACCAATTCTCGTATCCCAATTACTTATAAACCCAAAATTCATTTAATCGGTAACAGTGTTCAGAATATCCTGACCATCCAATTCTAGTCGCTCAAATTGTCCGTAACCGGGGACACGACTAATCGATTAGTTTAACACTGTGCAAAGGTTTGCGCACTTTTCCCGCAAGACTCGATCGCCTCCCTTGAAGTCCTCGCACTGCCGGGTGTTTGAGAACAGGATGACCGAGACACAGTCTTTCCGGAGTACTCAACTATACTAGAGCCCATAATAGCTTGCGGCTGCGCATGGAAGCTTCTGGTCTTGAAGGATCCATCAATCTCTTTGTGCCTGGGTGGCCTTCCGTAAAACTGGGTGATCACTGCTCAATCCCCCGGATCCCCTGGTAAAAACTAGGTGGTCACTGGTCAATCCCCAGGATCCCCCCTGTATACACGAGCAATCACTAGTCACTCCCTAGGATCCCCTCTTGAATCTGTAGAACCGGGTGATCACTAGTCAATCCCTAGGATCCCCTCTTCTTGCAAGTCATCCACCTAGAGGTGTATTGAAATCTTGAAGTCTTGAAGTTGATCCAAATATTATTATCACACTCACATCTCACATGAAACACTCATGTCAATCCCCGTATAATGAAGCATAGCTGCAACTAATTTAACAACGAGTCCCGGGGCTTGGTGACAAGGGTATGGGTTCCTACCTCATGATTCTACTCAAGGGGGGGGGGGGGGGGGGGGGGGGGGGGGGGGGGGGGGGGGGGGGGGGGGGGGGGGGGGGGGGGGGGGGGGGGGGGGGGGGGGGGGGGGGGGGGGGGGGGGGGGGGGGGGGGGGGGGGGGGGGGGGCTACAAGTTTCAATATTCCTATTGAATGCAAGAGGAAAAGTGGCACTAATGCAATAAAATCATAGGTATTCAAAATATGATCAAAGTGAACTTGCCTGGTACTTGTTAATGAAGTCTTCGCACTCACAAATCCTGATAATTCTACTCGTCACACTCCGAGAAATCTATCGCAATCACACAATTACATACAAATAAGTAATCACTCCACAAGCAAAAGAAAGCATAAAGAAGCATAGAGAAAGCTTAGGAAATACTCCGAGAAAACCAAATAAAGGTTCGAGAATTTGGAACTAATGATGCTACTGGATATAGGAAGTCAATATGAGCGTGTAGTAAAAAGAATTACTAGATTCAGAATAACGGATCAAGATACAAATAATTCAATATGGCATTGAATCTACTTAGAGCGATGTGTGGAAACACTTTTGCAGACTAGTAGAGTAATTTGGCTATGATAAAAATTATATGTTAAAAACACGACACTAATTGTGCGAACGGAAAGATTACTTCAATACGAATCTGGCGCAATTGGATTCATCGGAAACGGAGCTACGGATAAAAAGATGTGATCAAAAGAAATTTGAATAAGAATCTAAACAAATTTTGAATTTTGAAGATTAATTTTTTTTATTTGATAGGTTCACTGGATAGGTGAGATCAAAACGAAAATATAGGCGTTGATTTCATCTAATTTGAATAAACGAGTAAAAAGTTATGGCTATTTGAAAAATCAGGGCCAATCTGTTTTACGGAAGAGAAATAGCTACGGCTAAAAGAATAATAGGGCTAAAATATAAATACAGATAGTAATTGATAATCTAATTATTTTATACGTAAGACCCTACTATGTACGTAAATAACTAAGAGGAAAATCTAGATTTATATCGTATACTAATCTAAATATAATAACTACGGGAGTATAAGAAAAATACGAAGAGAGATATCTTTAGAACGCAGAGAAGAGACGACTGGAGAGAGAGGGGACGACTTCCAAAATTTCCGTTGGAGAGAAAAAATAATATTCTATTTTATGTGAAGCTAGTTAAACCAAAAGAGTAATTTAACCCGAATTAAATGATTTTTGTGTGTACATTGGGTCTCTATTTATAGGTTGGAGGAAGGCTCGAATGTCTATAGCTAGGCAATGTGGACTAAACGGAACAAAAAAGAAAGACTACCAGCGTAGGGAAAAGGAACGGTGCACGCGGGCGTGCATTCGGCCCAAGAGAAAAGATAATTGAGAAACAAAAGAAAAAAGAGAAAAAAGAAATGAAGGGAAGTGGCCAGCTGGGCTTGGCCCATGAGAAAAAAAAAATACTGGGGCGCACTATAGTTGGGCGGAGTGCTACCTCTGCTGTGTTGCGCACATGTGCGAGGAATAGGAGCGGATCGCTAGTATGAACAGTGTATGTATGAATAGCGTTTCCTGTTTACTTTTATAAACACAGGAAAGAAAAAAACAAAATAAACAAATGTAATAAAACTATTATATAGGCATATAATATATATAAAAAATCATAATTTTACAAAGAAAAAGATGTACTATTTTACAATTTCAAATAATGTAACTATAGAATCTCAAATTTTGACTAATGCTACTGTTGCATTTAAAATGCAAACAAAATTATTTTAAAATACCAAAATGAACTCAAATTTATTTTTCTCCATTTTTTTGTTGAAGGGAATCACGTTTCCCTATTTTTCATATATTTTAATTTTAGAGAAAAAGAATTTGAATAAAAACCAAATAAGTCATAATTGGGTTTGAATTTGAATTTCAAACAACTTTCAAATCTTTTCTGTTTTCTCTTATTCAAATATATTTCAAATGTTTCTGAAAATTTTGAAGGGTCACATTCCTTCTCTCTTTTGAATAAGTTTCTAGAGGATTTGAACTTCAAAACTCCATTTCAACTAAAAGAACAAAAGTGAAATTTGAAAAGGAACTAAAGGGGCTTTCAAATTCGTTCTTTTAAACTTCCAACTCTCTTTCTTATAATTTGAAGAAGTCATTTTATCTTCTCTCATGAAACTCATTGGGTTGCATAAAGTTTCTGAATTTGAAATATTTTCCAATGGAATCCAAATCTTTTCAAAAACCCAATTTCATTTCGTTGATGGAAGAAGTCATGTCATCTTCGCTCTAAGGCTTTGTGTTTGAATTGAATTTGAATTCATGGAGATCAAATGCAAGAATGAAAGTTTTGGGAAAGTCCTTTTATTCCCTCTCATTCAACTTTCAAAAGTTTCCAATTTCACTCAATTTCACACAATAATCAATCAAACAACAATAATTATTTATTTAATATAACAATCCAAAATTTAGAATTTTGGGATGTTACAAACTACCATTTTGGGATGTTACAAACTACCACCCTTAAAATGAATCTCGTCCTCGAGATTCGAAGAGGCTAGAAAGAAGGTTAGGGTTGGAGGGTCGTCTTGAAATTCCATTGATTGTCACAACGGTCCTGGGGTGCTACCACCCTTAGAAGCATGGTTATGGTTCCAACAAAACTTATGTACTCCTTCCTTGGGATTAGCAATGTCGGTCTTCTCAGATCTTCGGGATAACTCCTGGGGCTCTTCTGGTAGGGGCATAACCTTTTCCTCCAATCTTTGAGTCCTTTTCATTCATGATGAGTTTCTTCCGAGACTGGGTCTTCTTAGCTGACAGGTCTGTCACCAATACTAGCAACTATCGAAAATCTCATGGTGGTCAACAAAAATTACGGTTTCTCCTGCAGAGGGGGGGGGGGGGGGGGGGGGGGGGGGGGGGGGGGGGGGGGGGGGGGGGGGGGGGGGGGGGGGGGGGGGGGGGGGGGGGGGGGGGGGGGGGGGGGGGGGGGGGGGGGGGGGGGGGGGGGGGGGGGGGGGGGGGGGGGGGGGGGGGGGGGGGGGGGGGGGGGGGGGGGGGGGGGGGGGGGGGGGGGGGGGGGGGGGGGGGGGGGGGGGGGGGGGGGGGGGGGGGGGGGGGGGGGGGGGGGGGGGGGGGGGGGGGGGGGGGGGGGGGGGGGGGGGGGGGGGGGGGGGGGGGGGGGGGGGGGGGGGGGGGGGGGGGGGGGGGGGGGGGGGGGGGGGGGGGGGGGGGGGGGGGGGGGGGGGGGGGGGGGGGGGGGGGGGGGGGGGGGGGGGGGGGGGGGGGGGGGGGGGGGGGGGGGGGGGGGGGGGGGGGGGGGGGGGGGGGGGTCTTCCAGGGAGTTCTTGATCCTTATTAATTTCCTGGGCCTGTGGGTTATGGATCCTTATTAAGAGTCTACGATGACATCAATTTTTTCTGTCCTCTAGTGCGTTTGCATGTGGAGAGAATGTTGGAAGAGTCATTTTTATTCCCGGCAATTTCTATGTAAAACAGGATGATAACTTACATACCACATACGTGATAACTTACTTAGTCTAGGTCTGATAACTTTTGATCTGAAAAAAAAGTCATGGAAAATACCAACATGGGATCTAATTTCGAAGGTCTCGTCGTGACGAATCTTTTACGTGAGGACGGTTTTTCAACCAGACCGACGAATTTAGCTATAAAAAAAGTTTGATTTTTAAAGAAATCTTTACTGACATCATTAATTTTGTTGTTATATACATGTATGTATAAAAATGACGCTCGCGCCTCACGCTCCCCTCGCATGCATGCAACTATTCGGGAGGAGCAGATCAAAGCTTGTACTGTCGTTCGTATATGTCCCTAAAATCAGAACGTTCGGAGGTTAGTCACATCCAAGACGAAATGCCATGTGTTTTGTAAAAAAAGATGCCATCCCCAACACTGAAATTGCCAGCGGGGCAGTTCCCAAATGTCATCTTAGCCAGCAAACGGTCACCGGCTATCGTGGTCCTTGCAAAAGAAGTTGTCATTTCTGTTAGACTTGTAGTTGTATACGTATTGTAACTCTTGTACAATTGTATTTGTACCCGATGAGGTACACCCCTTCTATATATATGTTGCCGTGGCCGACCCAAGAGGTGTCGAAGCCCACAACACCCAAAACCCTTTGTCTATCATGGTATCAGACGCGATCTCGCGATCCTGACCTAGCCGCCATGCCGACCTCATGTCGTCTTCCGCTGACTCCTCGGCGGCCGCCGCCGCTGCTCTCTCCGGCGCGGCCACCATCGCTGCTCTCACCGGCGCGGCGACTATGCCTGCCGCCACCACCGAGTTCGCGGCGCCTGCCTCGCTCGCCGATCCCATTGGATCGGGCGCGCCCTTTGTCGCTCCGACGGCCCATGTGCCGCCGTTCCTGTCCAATCTCCTCCAAGGAGGACCTGCATCTACCCCCCTGATGACCAGATCGACGGGGGCCTTGTTCTCCGGGGCGACCTCCTCGGTTCCTCCCGGATCACCGGCGTTGCGGCCCAACTACGGCGCAGTGGCGCCCTACGCGCCGCAGCCGCCGTATGCGTACGACCCTGCCTCCTACGGTGCCTTCTACGGCGTCCCCTATGGCGTCGGTCATGGCCTCCACTATGGCGCCCCTCCTGGTGCTAGCTACGGTGCTCCGTACGGCTCCGGCTACGTGGCGTTCCCGAGGCATGCTTCTTCCGGTGCGTCACCGCCTCCTCCACCACCGGTTCCCCCGGCTGCGCCGCAGCCTCCTCCACCACCGGTTCCCCCGGCTGCGCCGCAGTCTTCGCTCGCGGCGGATGTCGCCCCTTCCGGTGCTGCTACTGTGCCGCCCTACGACTTCGCCCTCGACGTCATCACGACTTCGCCGTTCTACTTCAGCAACCTTCTCCCGGTCAAACTGAAGATGGACAATTATCTGTTCTGGCGCGGGCAGATTCTTCCCCTCCTCCGTAGTCACTACCTGGAGGGTTTTGTCGATGGTATTTTGCCATGCCCCTCGCCGGATCATCATATGTACCGGCCGTGGATTGCTCAAGATCAAGCGATTCTCTCGGCGATTCAGTCCTCTCTCATCGAGGGCGTCGCCGGCTTGGTGCTCTTTGCTACTACATCTCATGAGGTGTGGGATGCGCTGGAATCTAGTTTCTCCGCACAATCCTCGTCTCAGCATATGGCTCTTCGTACTCAGCTTAATGAGACCCGCAAGGACCACCACTCCGTCACCGTTTTCTTCAACAAGATCAAGCGCCTCGCTGATCAGCTCGCCTCTATCGGTGAGCCCCTTCGTGACACGGAGTTTACTACGTATGTCCTCCAAGGTCTCGATGCCGAGTATGATTCTCTTGTGGAGGTGATCCAGGAACGCAAGGTTCCCATCAAGCTGCAGGAGCTCTTTCAGCGCCTCCTCTCGACGGAGCAGCGCCTCGCCAGTCGTCATCCGGATGAGGCCCCCTCGGTCAACGCCGCTTTCCGTGGCGGGAAGGGGGGTGCCCGTCCTGCTGCTCCATCATCGACCCCTCCTACGGGAGGCAAGGGCGCCAACTGCTCCTGTTGTTCAGCGTCCACACACTCGCAGCAAGAGTGGCATTGTTCTTCCGCGTAAATGCACCGATGGCACGGTTGCATGGCTCGCGGCATGCATGGCTCATTCTGAAGCCGATCCTACTGCTGAACCCCGTCACTATCAGGCAGCTATGGGTATCCCTCACTGGCGTTCTGCGATGGAACAAGGGTATCAGGCATTGCTGAAAAATGATACGTGGCGTCTTGTTCCTCCGAAGAGTGGTGTCAATATTATTGATTCAAAGTGGGTATTCAAAGTTAAGCGACATGCTGATGGCTCTATTGAACGGTATAAGGCTCGACTTGTTGCTCGAGGGTTCAAACAACGTCAAGGTCTTGATTATGAGGATACTTTCAGTCCTGTGGTCAAGCCTACGACTATTCGTCTGCTATTGTCTCTTGCTGTTACTCGTGGATGGTCTCTTAGACAGCTGGATGTTCAGAATGCTTTTCTTCATGGTGTTCTTGAGGAAGAGGTTTATATGCGCCAGCCTCCTGGTTTTGTTGATCCTGCTCGTCCGCAGCATTTGTGTCGCTTGGTAAAGGCTCTTTATGGTCTTAAACAGGCGCCTCGTGCCTGGCACGCGCGTCTCGGTGCTGCCCTCCATGCACATGGATTTGTTCCTTCGACAGCTGATACGTCCTTGTTCATGCTACAGCGTCCTACTGTCACTATGTACCTGCTGGTGTATGTAGATGACATCATACTGATCAGCTCGTCGGCCTTTGCTGCGGATCATCTTGTTTCTGCCTTGAGTGGTGATTTTGCTATTACAGATCTTGGTCGGCTTCATTATTTCCTTGGTTTGGAGGTCTCTCATTCTAATGCCGGTCTGACTCTCACTCAGCAGAAGTACACCCTGGATTTGCTTCGTCGTGCTGGTATGCTTCAGTGTAAGCCTGCTACTACTCCCATGTCAGTTTCTGATCGACTCTCTGCACTTGATGGTACTCTTCTTTCTTCGGATGAGGCTACAACGTATCGCAGTATTGTTGGTGGCTTACAGTATTTGACGATTACTCGTCCTGATATATCCTATGCGGTTAACAGCGTGTGCCAGTTTCTTCATGCTCCTCAGGATACTCACTGGACAGCTGTGAAACGCATTCTGCGCTATGTTCGATTGACTACTGCTCTGGGCCTGCATATTCGGCCTGCTCCTTCTGGTGGCCTCTCGGCGTTTTCTGATGCAGATTGGGCTGGTAGTCCAGATGACAGGCGATCTACGGGGGGATATGCAGTGTTCTATGGTCCTAATTTGATCGCCTGGAGTGCTCGTAAACAAGCTACATTGTCTCGTAGTAGTACTGAAGCTGAATACAAAGCAGTTGCCAATGCCACTGCTGAACTTATTTGGGTTCAGTCTTTGCTTCGAGAGTTGAGAGTCTCTCAGAGTCATCCACCCGTTCATGGGTGTGACAACATCGGTGCTACATACCTTTCTTCGAATCCGGTATTTCATGCCCGAACGAAACACATTGAAGTTGACTATCACTTTGTCAGAGAACGAGTTTCGCAGAAGTTGCTTCAGATCAAGTTCATCCCTTCGAAAGATCAACTTGCTGACATCTTCACGAAGCTGTTGCCACTACCTCAGTTTGAGGGTGTCGTCGCAATCTTAATCTTCTGAATTCTTCAGATCACGGTTAAGATTGAGGGAGGGTGTTAGACTTGTAGTTGTATACGTATTGTAACTCTTGTACAATTGTATTTGTACCCGATGAGGTACCCCCTCTATATATATGTTGCCGTGGCTGACCCAAGAGGTGTCGAAGCCCACAACACCCAAAACCCTTTGTCTATCAATTTCTTTGCGCTATCTTAGTGAAACCGCTACATATTCTTTTTTTCTACCTTTTGCGGAACGTTGTTGTGGGTACCCACGTGCCTGATGGGCCAACGAACGTGTTTTTTTTACTTTTATTTTTATTTTTGTGCGAAAAAAGGCCCGAATGTGGTGACCGTGGTTTTTTTAAGGGAAAGTTCTCAACACTTCATTTAGCAGGATACGTATCCTACTGAGTTCTCCTGCATTGCACCATTTGCTTTGGAAATTAGGCCTGGTCTAATCAAGAGGCGTTCACCTTCAACACTTTGGGGCATCAGTAACTGTGTCGTACGCAACTTCTGCGTGTCGAATTCCAGACAAACCTCGTCTTTGTTCTTCTAAGTTCCAAACGAGCCCAAACTATTCACGTGCCTACATCATATCAATGCGAATACAAATCACGTCCCTATATACATGCTGCAGATGATGGGAACTGAATGGTCCAGGTAGATTAATGAACAACTCCCCCGCAAGAAAAAAAGATTAACCAACAACTACGGTAGAACTGAAGAATCAGTTCCCTAAAAAAAAAAAAAACTAAAGAATCAAAACTGAACTTCACATGAGTTCCGTAGCATAGCTCACAACTAAATTTTCTGCGAATACACAGCATGTTAAAAAGAAGGTAGCGCGGGAACAATAAAGATGAATTTTGGCCCAATCCTAATAAGACTAAAAATAGCATGTGTAAAACCTGGCATCATGCTTCTCTGCAAAACAATCATCTGCCGCCTCCCTACCTACACGGCTGTTGCACAGATTTTTTTTTTCCAGATTGCCCCCTTTCTGTCCAATCATCGCCAATTATCAAGGAAATAAGAACACAACACACATCTCATATTTTATCTCCGGAAGACTACCATCACGTTTATGAAACATGCGACATCCAAATGATGATAACCAAAATGTTTGTTTGCAATGATTATACCCAAAATGTATATAGGGATCCACTACTCATCACAACTCAACTCCGATGTAGGATTAGTGATGGTTTGTAGATTATTACAAGCACAAGTGCGCAGAAAAGAAATCTCTCTCTCATGGTGAGTACAAGTGACCACGGCGGTGACCTACCGGACTCGACCCTGCTGCGCGTCGAAGACGACATTGCCTGTGCGGGTGTCGATGACGTGTACGACCACAACGACACCCTCAAGGAGAATACAAACCCCAAGATCTTTTATTAAGCCAGGAACCAGACATTTTCGTTCTTCTAAAATAATAATTTGAACCACATCTAAACTCGATATCTATTTGTCGTTCTACAACAATGCATGGGTAATTGACTAGGTATATTAAGTAGTGTACCAAAATAGTTAAACTCTTGAATACAACGAGAACAGTCAAGGAGGAGCATCGAGCTCCAACACTATGCCTAGCTCAAGAAAATTGAGAGCATAAACATGGTTACATTGAGGACCCGAGGGAGGGAGAGAGATGTATGTCTTCGTTGCAACGCATGAGCCCTTTTGCTAGTAGAATAAGAGAACAAAATCATAAAACATAGAAAAAGTCAAAGCAAGAAAATAAAAATATGGGTGTGTAGTTTTCGCCAAAAATGTGCCTCGCTGCCTCCGCTCGTTGGTTTGACCCATCCATGCATCGTTGCACGCAACGCCTCCTAGGCTGGCGGGACACCCCATCTTTAGTAGGCCTCACCGGAAGCCCAAGTTTACCAACAGATTTTACTTGGATTGAGTTGCGTGCATTTGGTGCTTACAGTACGCAGTCAGGACCGTGACTGTGCATAATTGGGTGCTTCAGCGATCGTCTTCAGAGGTGAAAGTGCAGGTCATCGACCAGAGGGGGGCGAATGGAAGATAATTAACAAATTCTTCAAAGAAACTAAATCTTTGAAGAAATGGAAGTAAAGCGGTACGAAGAAATACTATGCAATAGTAAAACTACACTATGCATGCGATCAACATAGCAGTACTAGAAATGCAGAGGAGCATATAAACAGACACACATAAGAACTGCAAAATTGAAATTAATCAGATCATTACATGCATTGAGGAATTACGAAAGTCTTCACACAAAGTCTTCAGAGACAGATGGAAAAATTCTTCAACACATAGTTCCTGAAGGTAAAGGATGAAGAAATTGAAACCGGATTTCTCGATGAAGACAAGGATTTGTTTGACCAGTTCCAGTTGTCTTGACAACTGTAGGTTTGGTTGAAGAGGCTTGAGATTTAACTCAGGAGACACTCAATCTTCAAATTGTTATCCTTGAGCCAAGGTCACTTAGACCTCGCCCAATCACTTGTAGTAATTCTTCAAGGTAGACTTCTGAAACCTTCACAAACTCATTCTATGGCACTCAAACAATTTCTTCTTAGATGCTCGGAACATGACACCTAACCGTTTGAAAGATAAAAGTCTTCAGAGGTAATAAATCATTGGACCACACAAAACACATTCTTCACTGATGTTCAATCACTTTAACTTTAGGTGTCTAGGTTTTTTCGTCACTTAGGATTCTCTCAAATTCTTCGGTGGGAGGGTTGCTCTAGATGACATTTGCCATGCAATAAACTCGGAGCAGCCAACCAACTTATGGTGTTTGGGGGCGGCTATTTATAGACTGGGGGTAACTCGAGGTGAAATTACCAATAAGGCCCTTTTTATTTGTCCGTTGGTAGGATAAGACCAACGTGACAGCTGTCGCTAGCTCAGCAACGATAAGAACATTTGAACTCTCGAGTTTCTCGCGGTAGGAGAATCGCAGTGGCAATGTCCTAAATCTTCAGTGAGAACTAAGTCATCAGCGTCCCGAAGAACATCGTCTCTGATGCTGAAGAAACTGAACTGCACCGCATGATATTTCCAAAGTCCTCACTCAAAGAAATAGGATTGGTTGAGCATCACTTTAGAAATACATTTAGGTATCACATACACCCCCTTTAACAACACAGTGTTCACTTTGTCGGAAAAAACAACAACACAGTGTTCTCTATGTCTCAAATAAGAAGAAAGAAACTACTAAAAGACAAAGTCTTCACATTCCAATTCTTCAGGCAATTTATTCAAAGGGCGCACCAATTTCTTCAATGTATTTCACATATTTTTAGGGGTCGTCTTTGACGGTTAAACCAAATCTTCAGGGACTATTCTCCCGTGTACACTCACAAACACATTAGCCCCTTAACCATTTTTGTTGTCAATACTCCAAAACCACGAAGGGGACACTAGATGCACTTACAAGAGGCATCACTGATCCTCCAACATTGGAAGCACTGGCCATTTGGGCTATCCCTTGCTGAAGATTTGAATTTGCAACGGATTCATGTAGCTTTGGATTGCAAGGTGGTGATTGACGATATCAAGCATCAGAGCTCGACCAGTTATGGAGCTGTTGAAATCATAGAGTTTAACAGAACTTTTATTTTATGTAATTTGGTTCATGAGTTTAGGAGCACGAATTTTGAGGCTCACACTCTAGCAAATCATACTTTACACTTAGGGGTTAGCAGCCATGTTTGATTAGGCCGACCCGATGATCTTTTCTTCGTCCTGGCTAACATTGTGATGATGTAATAAAGCTTCGTGAGATTGTCTTTTATCTATATATAGGGGGGGGGGGGGGGGGGGGGGGGGGGGGGGGGGGGATATATATATAGTAATACTATTCATCACTCTGGGTGAGAAATAGTTATTTTTCACACCCACCCCCCCTCTATTTTAACATAATGCACTATAATTTTACGTTCCGCAAATTTTGTTTTATTTCATACGCAAAAAGAGAACGTAAGAAAATATATAATCGCCGTAAAAAATATTTTATGTTACGTAAAATTACAAACGTAAAAACATGTGTAAAATATACATAAAATGCAATTTTTTTGGTCTTATGATCTCTATTTTTGTTTTTTTATACCAAATTTTACGTAGGGAATCAATATGAATGTAACTATTTATATTCCAAAAGTAATTTATTTATGAAATGATTGTAAGATTACCTCGGGTGAAAAATAACTTATTCTACACCCTGAGTGAAAATATGTATGTATCCCTGATAACCCACAAGTATAGGGGATCGCAACAGTTTTCGAGGGTAGAGTATTCAACCCAAATTTATTGATTCGACACAAGCCCCCCCCCCCCCCCCCCCCCCCCCCCCCCCCCCCCCCCCCCCCCCCCCCCCCCCCCCCCCCCCCCCCCCCCCCCCCCCCCCCCCCCCCCCCCCCCCCCCCCCCCCCCCCCCCCCCCCCCCCCCCCCCCCCCCCCCCCCCCCCCCCCCCCCCCCCCCCCCCCCCCCCCCCCCCCCCCCCCCCCCCCCCCCCCCCCCCCCCCCCCCCCCCCCCCCCCCCCCCCCCCCCCCCCCCCCCCCCCCCCCCCCCCCCCCCCCCCCCCCCCCCCCCCCCCCCCCCCCCCCCCCCCCCCCCCCCCCCCCCCCCCCCCCCCCCCCCCCCCCCCCCCCCCCCCCCCCCCCCCCCCCCCCCCCCCCCCCCCCCCCCCCCCCCCCCCCCCCCCCCCCCCCCCCCCCCCCCCCCCCCCCCCCCCCCCCCCCCCCCCCCCCCCCCCCCCCCCCCCCCCCCCCCCCCCCCCCCCCCCCCCCCCCCCCCCCCCCCCCCCCCCCCCCCCCCCCCCCCCCCCCCCCCCCCCCCCCCCCCCCCCCCCCCCCCCCCCCCCCCCCCCCCCCCCCCCCCCCCCCCCCCCCCCCCCCCCCCCCCCCCCCCCCCCCCCCCCCCCCCCCCCCCCCCCCCCCCCCCCCCCCCCCCCCCCCCCCCCCCCCCCCCCCCCCCCCCCCCCCCCCCCCCCCCCCCCCCCCCCCCCCCCCCCCCCCCCCCCCCCCCCCCCCCCCCCCCCCCCCCCCCCCCCCCCCCCCCCCCCCCCCCCCCCCCCCCCCCCCCCCCCCCCCCCCCCCCCCCCCCCCCCCCCCCCCCCCCCCCCCCCCCCCCCCCCCCCCCCCCCCCCCCCCCCCCCCCCCCCCCCCCCCCCCCCCCCCCCCCCCCCCCCCCCCCCCCCCCCCCCCCCCCCCCCCCCCCCCCCCCCCCCCCCCCCCCCCCCCCCCCCCCCCCCCCCCCCCCCCCCCCCCCCCCCCCCCCCCCCCCCCCCCCCCCCCCCCCCCCCCCCCCCCCCCCCCCCCCCCCCCCCCCCCCCCCCCCCCCCCCCCCCCCCCCCCCCCCCCCCCCCCCCCCCCCCCCCCCCCCCCCCCCCCCCCCCCCCCCCCCCCCCCCCCCCCCCCCCCCCCCCCCCCCCCCCCCCCCCCCCCCCCCCCCCCCCCCCCCCCCCCCCCCCCCCCCCCCCCCCCCCCCCCCCCCCCCCCCCCCCCCCCCCCCCCCCCCCCCCCCCCCCCCCCCCCCCCCCCCCCCCCCCCCCCCCCCCCCCCCCCCCCCCCCCCCCCCCCCCCCCCCCCCCCCCCCCCCCCCCCCCCCCCCCCCCCCCCCCCCCCCCCCCCCCCCCCCCCCCCCCCCCCCCCCCCCCCCCCCCCCCCCCCCCCCCCCCCCCCCCCCCCCCCCCCCCCCCCCCCCCCCCCCCCCCCCCCCCCCCCCCCCCCCCCCCCCCCCCCCCCCCCCCCCCCCCCCCCCCCCCCCCCCCCCCCCCCCCCCCCCCCCCCCCCCCCCCCCCCCCCCCCCCCCCCCCCCCCCCCCCCCCCCCCCCCCCCCCCCCCCCCCCCCCCCCCCCCCCCCCCCCCCCCCCCCCCCCCCCCCCCCCCCCCCCCCCCCCCCCCCCCCCCCCCCCCCCCCCCCCCCCCCCCCCCCCCCCCCCCCCCCCCCCCCCCCCCCCCCCCCCCCCCCCCCCCCCCCCCCCCCCCCCCCCCCCCCCCCCCCCCCCCCCCCCCCCCCCCCCCCCCCCCCCCCCCCCCCCCCCCCCCCCCCCCCCCCCCCCCCCCCCCCCCCCCCCCCCCCCCCCCCCCCCCCCCCCCCCCCCCCCCCCCCCCCCCCCCCCCCCCCCCCCCCCCCCCCCCCCCCCCCCCCCCCCCCCCCCCCCCCCCCCCCCCCCCCCCCCCCCCCCCCCCCCCCCCCCCCCCCCCCCCCCCCCCCCCCCCCCCCCCCCCCCCCCCCCCCCCCCCCCCCCCCCCCCCCCCCCCCCCCCCCCCCCCCCCCCCCCCCCCCCCCCCCCCCCCCCCCCCCCCCCCCCCCCCCCCCCCCCCCCCCCCCCCCCCCCCCCCCCCCCCCCCCCCCCCCCCCCCCCCCCCCCCCCCCCCCCCCCCCCCCCCCCCCCCCCCCCCCCCCCCCCCCCCCCCCCCCCCCCCCCCCCCCCCCCCCCCCCCCCCCCCCCCCCCCCCCCCCCCCCCCCCCCCCCCCCCCCCCCCCCCCCCCCCCCCCCCCCCCCCCCCCCCCCCCCCCCCCCCCCCCCCCCCCCCCCCCCCCCCCCCCCCCCCCCCCCCCCCCCCCCCCCCCCCCCCCCCCCCCCCCCCCCCCCCCCCCCCCCCCCCCCCCCCCCCCCCCCCCCCCCCCCCCCCCCCCCCCCCCCCCCCCCCCCCCCCCCCCCCCCCCCCCCCCCCCCCCCCCCCCCCCCCCCCCCCCCCCCCCCCCCCCCCCCCCCCCCCCCCCCCCCCCCCCCCCCCCCCCCCCCCCCCCCCCCCCCCCCCCCCCCCCCCCCCCCCCCCCCCCCCCCCCCCCCCCCCCCCCCCCCCCCCCCCCCCCCCCCCCCCCCCCCCCCCCCCCCCCCCCCCCCCCCCCCCCCCCCCCCCCCCCCCCCCCCTGTTAGATCAACAACAATGCATATGAGAGCCACTCAACATTTTCATCGTGGTCTTCCCCTCGGTAAGACTCAAATAACAGAAAAGAAATTCAGAGAAACACACTGAAATATTTTTGGAGTTTTTGGTTTTTCTTGAAGGAAGCAAAATAAAAAAAGGAAAAATAAAAACGAGAAAACATATTTACACGGGAGAGCTCCCAACAAGCAAAAGAAGAACAAGGAAATCTTTTTGGATTTTCTTTTTAAATACTACAGCTAATTATACTAGAAAGAAAAATAAAAAAGAAGCAGAAAATATTTTTGTATTTTCTCAAAGTTTTTTAAACACACAAGAAGAAGACGAGAAAATAAATTTAGCATGGATAATACAATGAAAAAGTGTGGACACCGATAACTAGAATGAAATGTGTGAATATGAATGTAATGTCGATGGAAATACGTACTTCCCCAAGCTTAGAATTTTAGCATAACTTGGTAATCACTACTCGAAGAAGCCATGGGGCCCTATGTTGAAGTGCTGGGGCCCCCCCCCCCCCCCCCCCCCCCCCCCCCCCCCCCCCCCCCCCCCCCCCCCCCCCCCCCCCCCCCCCCCCCCCCCCCCCCCCCCCCCCCCCCCCCCCCCCCCCCCCCCCCCCCCCCCCCCCCCCCCCCTAGGCGACAATGTCCTCAGGCATAATCCTGTATCCGCCCCTGGCAATAGGATCAAACAAAGCAGGTGTAGGCAACAGAATAATATCACGAGTGTCCTCACTAAAAACAAGGTTGTAAGGAAAATCACTAGTAGTGTTCTCGCCATTAATAAATTGGTGTTGTGCCATAGCCGAGCGATCTAAATAAACCTTGGGTAAAGGATAATCATGTTGGCGTATCTGAATGTTAAAGTGACTCGCCAAGCGAGTAGCATAAATGCCACCATGTATTTTACCCTTGGATCTGTTAATGTGGAGGCGACGTGCCACAATAGCTCCCAAGCTATAAGTGTCGTCGCCGTAAAGTGCACGACGTAAAATAGCAAAGTCAGGCGCACTGAGTGCACTTACCTTCTCTCTTGCAAGCAAACACTTCGCAATGAATAGAGCAAAATAATGTACAGCCGGAAAGTGTAAGCTAGTGGCAGTGACAGCGATACCCCTCTCTCATCCCCCACGGTCAGAGTGCGGTAAAAACCATCAAACTCTGCGGGCCTAGGCTCTACTAAATCCCCGTCAGAAGGGATCATGCATATGTCACAAAACTCAGTAAGTGGTATCTGATGGGGTTCAGCATATAAGTTAAACTGCACCTCGGGAGGATTATTCCTACTCAAGAAATGAAAACTTTGCACAAAGAAATTTGTGAGGAGATGATACTGTTCACATTCAGCTGCGATGAAGTCGGTGAGGCCGGCATTAGCAGCATATTGTGCAAACTCTTGACAGATTCCGGCTCCCTCCATGAATGGGTTATGCGGCCACTCGCACGGCCGTACCTCCGCCATTCTTCGGGTGCGGAGATCACTGTCAGACGACTCCCCAATAACTCCCTTGGAGTTCTTCTTGGAAGCAAACTTCCTAAAGATACTCATCTTTTCCTATGAGCAAAATTCTGAAATTTTTAGTCCACAAAATTTTTCTCAACAAAACTTTACAAGATTGGTAGCAACTACTCATAGGAATGCATAGAGGCTATATCAAGCATTCAAACTACTTAGAACTCTAAGAATTCAACATGCAAGCTCATCTACAGCAGCACCAAGAGTCACTAATTATTCTAAATATAAACCACTAAAGCAAAAACTAATTGGACCAATGGAGGAGGCACATAC
>JAAAWM010011250.1:0-69506 GCA_036873465.1 Thinopyrum obtusiflorum | reverse complement strand
ACAATATTGGATTTAGCATGATTATTGTTACTACTAGATGAAGAATCTTTCTTGCTCTTGTTGCTAGATTTTACTTGTGGCATATAAGTTGACAAGAGAAGATGTTTGGCAATGTAAGAACTCTTCTTTCGAAGATCATCATTGATAGCTTTTAAGAACTCATGCTCTTGCTCTAAA
The DNA here is from genome assembly GCA_036873465.1 of Thinopyrum obtusiflorum. NCBI lineage: Eukaryota > Viridiplantae > Streptophyta > Magnoliopsida > Poales > Poaceae > Thinopyrum > Thinopyrum obtusiflorum. The sequence goes on along the minus strand of JAAAWM010011250.1, from coordinate 69,329 downwards.
TTTAGCTTGTCGAAGCGTAGCTTCTCATGAGTCCTTAGGAGCTCTCAATGATCCTCTTGAGTTGTTTCATGAGCTAACTTAAGAGTGTTTAGTTCTTTAGTTAGATGCTTAATCTCCTTCTTATCATTGCCATTCATTTCATCTTGATTAGCATGATTACTAGCAAGTTCATCACAATTTTCATCACTAGTTTTGTCAACAAGTAAATCATCATCACCTAGAAAATCGTCTTCCACACTATCAAAATCAAGATACTCGGGGTGTGATACCTTGGGGCCTTTAGCCATGAAGCATCTTCCAATTCCTTCATTTGGTGAGTCAAATATGTCATAGGATTTTGATGACACTAATTCAAGACCGGCAACACCTTCATCTTGTGTATAGTCGGAGTCAGAGTGATAGCTTCCCTCAGAGTAGTTGTTGGAGTTGGAACCGGACACCCATTCACCAACGTGAGCTTGATGTCTTCGTCTGTGTAGCACTTTGATGACTTGTCCTTGCTTTTTGAATCTTTGCTTCTTTGAGAAGGTCTTTGTCCATAACGATCATCTCTACTCCTTCTCTCTCTTGGAGGTGATTCGGGGCGGCCTCGGCACAGTTGGCGAGGATGACGCGCGTGGCTGGATGCCCGTCGTCTCTCCCCCCATCTTCACCCCCCACAGGGGCTTGAAGTAATCCCGCAGTTCAATCGCGTCGACCGTCGAGGGGAAGTAGGCGAGCTGCGTCCGCTGAGCCGCCAGCGCACTCTCCGACGGCTCCGTCGCTCCGGCGTCCTTGGCCACTCCCTTGCCCTTGGTGGACTTGGGCGCCATGGCGGCTGGGGGGGAGCAAGAGACAGAGGACGGCGGAGACGCAGTGGTGGTGAGCGTAGGCAAGAACTCGAGAAGGAGGAAAAGGGGGCGGCGGCTCTGAGATTGGAGAAGGCGCAGGGGAGGGGTAAAGTGAGTAGCGTGCCCACGGTTATTCCTTTTTACGGGGTAGGCGCGGGCCGCCTCCTTTCCCATTAACTGCGATGTGACGCATGCGTGCGAGAACCGCCCCACGCATGCCCCCCACGTCACGCATGACCCCCCCCCACATCGCGCGTTTGACGCGGATCATGGGGAAGCGCGGCGGATGAAGAGTTACTGCAGTGAAAATCCGCCCCGCCTACCCGCGCACCGTTCTGGGCCTGGCCCAACAACGTGTCGCGCTTATGTATGTCCCAGGACCGGGGGCTCCTGTCAGTGTAAAAAAGTAGGGGCACACCTTTGTACCCCTTTACTTATGCACGGGCAGTCGTAGCCGCGCGCCATGGCCACACTAGGTAGGGCAGAGGAAGGGAGCCGGAGAGAAGCCGGAGCACAACATGGCCAAGGCAACGCCAAGACCAAAGATACCAAAGGACAGAAGGGCGAAGCAGGTTCCCCCGACAAGACCCTTGCCGGGGCAACCTCGGCAGCCCCGGCAAGGGCCTTGTCGGGGCGGCGCGCCCGACACCAACAGAGTGAGCCGCCCTTGAGCCCACGGGTTCCAACCCAACCAACTACGATTGGACCAGGGCTCGGGAGGCACCTCTGTGGTGGCATGCAGATCTTTGTCAAGACCATAGATATATGAGATCAGATGAGGACCAGAAGACGGCGACCCTCGGCGGGATCCTTGCCGAGGAGATCCACAAGACCCCCGGCAAGCACCTTACCGGGGACGACTACAACGCCACGGCAAGACCCTTGCCGGGCCCCCGGCAAGGCCCTTGCCGAGAGCGTCAATGGGGCCACAGTCAGGCCCACGTCGACCAAGACTCCACCGCCGTCCCCAAGCAGCTGCTAGCTCAACCAGCTGGGCAGGCACCTGCGTAGCGACGGGCGGCCTCTGCGCCAACTCAGCAAGCACCTCGTGGTGACATGCAGATCTTCGTGAAGACCCTACCACCGCACCACCTCAGCTGCCTGCCTGCCTACATGGCGCTGCATGCATCGCTGCCAGGACGCGTGTCGAAGCGAAGAGAAGCGGCGACGGACGGGATGGGCCTCGCTCCTGTCCCTGATACAGCTAGGGAACACCTAAGCGACGCATTAAATGCGTCTTGTCCTGTAATACGGGCGATAAGCTCATAGTACTGTAGGCCTTTCCACCTCCTGTGTGCCACTGTGGCAGCCCCTTTCGACTATAAAAGGAGGCCCATGGCGTACTAGAAGAGGATTCGGCTCTTTGGAACTACACAACCACCACAGCTAGTTCGAGAGCTCAAGAACACTCAATACATCCACCAAAGCAGGACTAGGGTTTTACGCATCCTCGCGGCCCGAACCTGGGTAAACGATCCTTGTGCTGACTATTAATCCTGCTCTTCTCGCAACCCCGCGCCCCGGCAACCGTAGTAGGGATTCTTGTGATCCCATAGGTGTCATTTCCCACCGACAATTTTATTCCACAAGGAGAAGACAAGGTAATATGGGCTCTTTGTTAAATCAATAGTAATGCATATAAGGGCCACTCAACATTTTCATTGTGTTCTTCTCCTTGATACGACTCAATAAAAAGAAAACGAATTCAGAGAAACACACCGAAATAATTTTGGAGTTTTTAGTTTTGCTTGAAGAAAGCAAATTAAAGAAGGAAAACTAAAAATGAGAAAACTATTTACACGGGAAAGCTCCCAACAAGCAAAAGAAGAATCGAGAAATATTTTTGGGTTTTCTTTTAATTTTACAACTAATTAAACTAGAAAGAAAAACCGAAAAGAAGTAAGAAATATTTTTGGATTTTCTCAAAGTTTTTCAAACACATAAGAAGAAAGCGAGGAAGTAAATCTAGCATGATAATACAATGAAAAAGTCTGGGTTAGTATCATTCAAATCATGCAAATTAGAGTCGAAAGGAAAAGTAGATACGACGGAGACGTATGAGAAGGCTGTGGCTATAAATAGCCACCCCGCTCCAACATTGCCCGTTGGCTGCTCCGCTTAAGATTTCTGAGAAGATTGATTGAGCATCCCCTCTCCGAGTGATTTGAGTTTAAGATCCACCCAGGGAAAAATCAAGAGCCCAGAACTTAGACGGTGGTTGAGCATCACAGTAGTTCTGAGTTAGAGTTCTTGTACCAATTACTCTTGAGAGCTGCGCAGTCTCTAGACGGTAGGTGTCAGCTCGACTATTGAAGAGTCATTGTCTTCACCAAGCAAGATCTTCAGCAACAAAGAGTCATTGTGGTTTGCGAAGAGGTCCGTCAAAGGTTTGGAGATTGCCGAGAAGTACCTAACATGAGTGAAATCAACTGGAGTCTGATCAACTCTGAGTTCAGGAGAATAGGGCGAAGAGAGTTTATCTTCTGTGTTAAATCACAACCCCTCCAACCAGACATAGTCCTTCAGCAGAAGGGAGAACTGGTCTACCAAATCCATCCATCTCCATCGAGCACCACTGGTTAAATTTACTTTACTGTATTACATTTAGCAGTTTACATTCATGCTCTATGACAATGGTTTATTTGATCAATCATTGACTGCTACATATCTTTCACATCTGTCATCTCTGTCGTTCCCTTGAGTTTAAGTTCGTTGCTCACCCTGTTGCATTCTCATCATTCAGTTTAGTCATCCAGTCGTATAAATTTCACTTTGTATTTATCTTATTAAGACTGGAGTGACTTCCCTGTGTCTTTTTCATTCACTTCATCATTGTTCTTTCTTGTGTTTTCCCTCGTAGTTCTTATCTTGTTTTCTATCATGCTACTGCATCTATTTGCATGTTGCATAACCATCGTTATTGTCAAACTATGAATTGTTATTTCCTATGCTCATACAATAATTGCTTCCTACATCGATAGATATGTTCCTCAACATCATGATTGATTAAGTTCTTTTCTATCAAACCTTAATTCCGCTACTGTGTTTGGGATCAATTCAAAACATTCACAAGAATTTTTGAATCTCCCGTTCACCCCCCTTTGGTCGATATACTCTCGGTCCTAACAGGTCTTGTGGTCGAAGATCATCTTGAGCTTGTGTTTCTTCAAAAGAAGTGGGGTCATACTTCTCTTGTTGAGGAACAAACTTCGTCTTGGGGTATTGATCTTCTTCCCATTCAACTCCATTGGCATTGAACTTTCGTTCAAAACCAACACCTTGATTCTTTCGATGCCTTCCTTTCTTGCGTACAATTTCCTCAAATTGCTTACTCCCGCGAGGCTCTTGTAAACACGTTTCTCTATAATTCCCTTCAATAAGCAATTTTCTTGCTCAAGTGTAACTTGGCTAAGAGAATCATTAGTGGAATCAAGAGAACTACTAGAAGCAACAATATTGGATTTAGCATGATTATTGTTACTACTAGATGAAGAATCTTTCTTGCTCTTGTTGCTAGATTTTACTTGTGGCATATAAGTTGACAAGAGAAGATGTTTGGCAATGTAAGAACTCTTCTTTCGAAGATCATCATTGATAGCTTTTAAGAACTCATGCTCTTGCTCTAAATTTAGCTTGTCGAAGCGTAGCTTCTCATGAGTCCTTAGGAGCTCTCAATGATCCTCTTGAGTTGTTTCATGAGCTAACTTAAGAGTGTTTAGTTCTTTAGTTAGATGCTTAATCTCCTTCTTATCATTGCCATTCATTTCATCTTGATTAGCATGATTACTAGCAAGTTCATCACAATTTTCATCACTAGTTTTGTCAACAAGTAAATCATCATCACCTAGAAAATCGTCTTCCACACTATCAAAATCAAGATACTCGGGGTGTGATACCTTGGGGCCTTTAGCCATGAAGCATCTTCCAATTCCTTCATTTGGTGAGTCAAATATGTCATAGGATTTTGATGACACTAATTCAAGACCGGCAACACCTTCATCTTGTGTATAGTCGGAGTCAGAGTGATAGCTTCCCTCAGAGTAGTTGTTGGAGTTGGAACCGGACACCCATTCACCAACGTGAGCTTGATGTCTTCGTCTGTGTAGCACTTTGATGACTTGTCCTTGCTTTTTGAATCTTTGCTTCTTTGAGAAGGTCTTTGTCCATAACGATCATCTCTACTCCTTCTCTCTCTTGGAGGTGATTCGTCCCTTCTACTTCTTGTTTTTGGTGGGTCTTCTCTTTTCTTGTAGGGATCCATACACTCATTGGAGTATTGTCCGGGTCTTCCACAATTGTAGCAATTACGTTCATGACTAGAAGATCTTTTGTCATTGTAGGACCTTGACTTCGAGCTTCTCTCTTTGCTTCTACTCTTGTAGAATTTGAAGTTCTTCACCATTAAGCTCAATTCTTCATTTGAGACTTGCTTTTCGCTTGATGTTGTAGGGGCATCACTTGAAGCTTTGTAAGCACCACTTGACTTGTTGTGAGCTCTTCCTTATCCTTGAGTGACATCTCATGAGCAACAATTCTACCAATGACTTCCGTGGGCTTGAGATCTTTGTAGTTGGGCTTCATTTGGACCAATGTGCACACGGTATCATATTTTCCATCCAAGGCTCTAAGGATCTTCTTGATGATGAATTTGTCGGTCATCTCTTCACTTCCTAAGCCGGAAATCTCATTTGTGATGAGAGCAAGCCTAGAGTACATTTCGGCGACTCTTTCACCATCCTTCATCTTGAACTTGTCAAGTTGACTTTGAAGCACATCCAACTTGGATTCCTTGACGGACTCGGTACCTTCATGCATATCAACCAAAGTATCCCAAATTTCCTTTGCATTCTCAGGGCGGCTGATTTTGTTGAATTATTCGGGGCACAATCCATTGAAGAGAATATCTCAAGCTTGAGCATTGTATTGCAACATCTTCAATTCTTCTGCGGTCGCTTCACGATCCGGTTCTTTACCATCTTTGAAAAATTCACCTTGCAAGCCAATACGCACAATAGCATAAACGACGGGGTTATGACCAATAATATGCATTTTCATCTTAAGCTTCCAACTAGCAAAATTTGTACCATCAAAATAAGGACCTCTACGGTGATAGTTACCCTCACTAGACGCCATACTCTCCTAGGTTGTGAAACCAAGGCTATGATCCCCAAAGCTATGCAAATCAAGGCTAATGGAGACCAAAGCTCTGATACCACTTGTAGAATCGAAAGTATGTATAGGGGGGTGGTTAGACTACTTGACCAAATAAAATCTATCCTTTTCCCAATTTTAGTTGTGGGCAGATTTTAGACATTAGCACAAGTCAAGCAATCAACCTACACATCCAATTCTAAGAGTATAGCAGTGGAATGTAAAACATTGCAAATGACGGTAAAGGGAAGGGTTTGGAGAAGGAAAATGCAATGGAGGCACGAAGATTTTTGGCGTGGTTCCGATAGGTGGTGCTATCGTACGTCCACGTTGATGGAGACTTCAACCAACGAAGGGTAACGGCTGTGCGAGTCCACGGATGGCTCCACCCACGAAGGGTCCACGAATAAGCAACCTTGTCTATCCCACCATGGCCATCACCCACGAAGGACTTGCCTCACTCGGGTAGATCTTCACGAAGTAGACGATCTCCTTGCCCTTACAAACTTCTTGGTTCAACTCCGCATCACGACAGAGGCTCTGAAGCGACACCTAACTAATCTAGGAGACACCACTCTCCAAAAGGTAATAGACGGTGTGTTGATGATGAACTCCTTGCTCTTATGCTTCAAATGATAGTCTCGCCGACACTCAACTATCTCTCTCTCAGATTTGGCTATGGTGAGGAAGAGGGATTTGAGTGGAAAGCAACTTGGGGAAGGTTAGAAATCATGGTTCAAAAGGTTGGAATGGAATCTCTTGATCTCAACACATGAGTAGGTGGTTCTCTCTCAGAAAATTTATGGTGGAAGTGTAGGAACATTCTGATGGCTCTCTCACAAATGGAGAAGGGGGTGGAGGGGTATATATAGCCTCCACAGAAAATCCAACCGTTACACACATTTGACTCATCTCGGTGGCACCGATTAGTTAAACTGGGTGGCACCGATCAGTTCAAAAATGTGAACGTTAGGAATCTCAGTGGGACTAACTGGAACAACTCGGTGGGACCGATGTGCTAGGGATTAGGGCAAACCTCATCTCGATGGCTCCGATTGCATCAAGTTGGTGGGACCAAAGTGAACCAATAAGGCAACAGAGAGTTGGACAAGCCATATCGGTGAGACCGATTGCAATTCTTGGTGAGACCAAAAGGATTGCAACAGATAACAGAGAGTTGGCAAGGCCATCTCGGTGAGACCGAGATCCGTATCGGTGTAACCGAATTGTTATGGTTTCTGGCAGTGGCTATGTCAAATGAACTTGGTGGCTCCGGGTAGAAAGAATCGGTGGGGCCCAGTTTGGAATTAGGGTTTGGACATATTTGGATGGAGAAAGTGGCTGAGGGTTTTGGAGCAATATCACTAAGAACTTGAGCAAGTAGACCTTTAAGCAACACCTCACCCCCTTTTAATAGTATTGGCTTTCCTATGGACTCAATGTAATATTGGATCACTTAAATAGAAATGAAGTATTGAGCTTTTGCCAATCCTTGTCCTTCATTTTGAGGGGTCCACATCTCTAGTCCATGCCATGCCAATCATTGAACCTCCTAAAATATTTATCTTGAATGGATATTAGTTCAATGAGTTATATGTTGTTCTGAATTACCAAAACCACCCGGGGATTAGTTGCATATTCAATAACCCATAACCATGTGAGGGCCATGTATAAGAAATGCGCGAAGTTCTTGCACAATGGAAACGGTGTGAAAAACTATCCACGGGATCTCCAAAGTCATCCTTGCTCTCTAGAGCTCATTTCGTCAACTCATGGGATTGTGAGTTTACAAGTATTCATGGGTACCTACACAAAAGAGACGCAAATGAAAGAAAGTGTGTGTGTGGTAAATGTACACATCATCCATCATGATGTGTATGTGCACGTGAAAGTTAGCACAAGATAAGCATCGCTCTAAGAAATTTGAAGCATGGTATATGAACATGTCATCCATCATGAAAGAATAGTTGATATGTATGACACCATGGGGACACAAATTGAGCATACAAGTATATGGCACATCAATATTATTTCCATTCATGGGAAGCATATTGTGCACACAAGTATCGAGATTGATCAAAATCTCCTAACATGTATGAGGAAACTATAGGGGTATCCTCATGAGCAATATCAGAAACATCATATGGAGAATATGAACAACATCCAAAGCAATGCATATCCGAAGCTAGGTGGTCATGGCATGGCATATGAGATAAACGATGCAAATGGAGCATATCAATATCATCACAAGAAAAAGAAATGCCAATAACCATGGGCTTGTCATCTATGCTATATGTGCAAATTGGGTTTATTTCAATGGCATATGCATAGTTACTATGATGAGATTGCAAATATGACATATGGCTGATCTCATGCATAGCATATGACAAGTCAAGCGGAATGTCAAACATGATGTGATCTAGAGAATCATCACAAGATATCCTATGCAACATGGCATCACAACTAATAGAGTCCACATGGCAATCATCAAACTCATCATAAAGTGGTAAATCGTCGCATGGGGAAATCATACTAGCATGAAGCATGGTAATAGGTGAATCAACATCATGCAACCAATCAATGTCCAATAATGGGACAAGAGCATCATCTTCACCTATGTTACCTTTCTCATTCCACTCAAGTGGTGTAGGTGAGGTGGTAAAGACCAAATTGTGGTCATCATCATCAACTTGATGGAACCATGTGGCGGGTGCATCATATTCCACCATGGCCATCGTCTCGCCCAAAGGAAGATGAAGTCATTGAGGGTCGGCGCGTCATCATATATGGGACCTAGCACCAAATGAGAGGACACAATAGAGCTAGAGGTTAAGTCGTTAGAGTTCAAAAACAGCCTCACAAGACCTATCAACTTCCTCTCTCAACTCTTGTGGTGGCTCACTCACTCCCTCAAAATAGGTGCACTGAAACTCACATATAGTGAAGGCACTCATCTCACTCAAGTGGTGGGGGTTGTGGCTCTCCTCATATGGGAATTGGGGCAACTCATCATATATGGGGCTAGTGGTGAAGTCACTCTTACACTCAATATGGTGGCACACGTCACCCAACTCATCATCATACGCCGCTGTGATCGAAGGGAAAATCTCGTGCTCAACCATCTTGTCACCGTCGCCGTGGATGAAGGCGAAGATAGCACATCATCACTCTCGCCTCCAAAGATGGAAGGATCATCCTTGCTCGTCAGCATGTCGCTCACCTCCAAAGCATGTTCCTTGAGGGACTCCGTAGTCGTAGTCGCCGTCGCGCATCATCAAAAAGAGTCGTGGTAGACTCAGCATCGTCAATGGCACAAACAGGAATGGTGGTGAAGTCAAACTTGGGAGAATCGTCTTGGAGCTCGCCGGGCTTGGACATCTTGGTGGTACTATCCTCAGGCTCGTTGTCATGGAGCTTGGTCATCGTGAAGTGTGCTTGGGGTGGAGAAGCCTTTGCCTTCATGAGTTCTTGTTGCGCCTTGATAGCACCAATGTAGTTGTCATCGAGGGACTTGTAGTTCTCGAGGAAGATAGTCTTGGAGATGTCGTTGTTCAATCCCATCATTAAGTGGAACTTCATCCAAATGGGGTCGTCCATGCCGACTCGTCGCAAGGCTTTCTTCATCTCCTTGAAGTACTCATCAACGAACTTGGATCCTTGTATGGTGTTCTCCAATTGGTGTTGAATTCATTCCATGTAGGTGGAAGGCAAAAACTCTCGCCGCGTAGCTTTCTTTATCTTGGGCCAACTCATGTTGAAGCTCTTCGAAGGTGTGTGAAGCCACCATGTCGACGCGTAGTCGTGGAAGTTACTTGTGGCGCACTTCACTTGATCTTCGGGAGGGACTTGAAGTAGTTTGAGGTAGGTGTCCATGTTGCACTCCCGCTTGAGATACTCCTCAGGGTATTGAGTTCTGTAGAAAGGAATCTCGTGGTCGGTGTCGAGGTCATAGTAGCTCGTGGAAGTCGTGGACTTGAGCTTGGGGATCTTCTCTTGAGCGCAATCTCGAGGTGGTTGTTGGCGAAGATGGCTTAAAGTCGCTTGGCAAAGATGCCAAGGCAGATGGTGAAGTCGTAGAGCGGTGGTTGGTGTTGAGCTCTTGACCTTCACATTCTTGTTGGTGATGGTGTCGATGCCGATGTGACCTTGCCGGTGATGGTAGCTCGGAAGCATGTGCACTTGAGTGTCTTCTCGAAGATGAGGAAGACCTCTTGCCAGTCTTGATGAGGGCTTTGAGCTCCTCCTTTAGAGCATCCATCTTGGCGTCGATGAAGTTTTTCGTGGCATCAAACTCGTCGTTGTTGTTGTAGACCGAAGTAGATGTGCTTTGCGTATCCATCACAAGACTCGAGCAAAGGTGAGTAGGAAATAGGATAGACAATACAAAGATACCTTTTCCCCAAAGTTGAGGATGTATCCCGTTTCACTCAATGTGAAATAAAAGAATAGTGGAATTGATACCGGACTTGTTCACTCACACCTACAAAGTAAAGCTTATCGAGTGGCTTGGTTAGGACAAGTGGCACAAAATTCACGCAATTGTTAGTAAGAGTCAATAATGTTGAAAGAGATTCACAAATTCGCAAGTGAAACAAGTAGACCAAAGCAATATGTGGCACAGGGAAACACACACACGGATAGATAAATGGGGTCGTGCAACCAAGGAACGAGCTCAAAATGTGGAATCCACGAAAAATACTCTTGTTGCACAACTCTAGAGAGACGCTAGCACGATTGCTCAATAGGAGAGATACGACACTTGTGAACAACCTATGAGAGACAAAACGTATCGACTCTTATGTATGTATGTATGGTTCCCAAGTATGCTATGTATGTATGGTTCCCGGTGTCGTACTCACGGTGATCCAAGATGATCAATGATGTTATATGATATGCAATGTGGTATGACCCTATGGCTCTTGCTTACAAGCTCTTTGTTTTTCTCTTTGCTTAAAAGCTTTTTTTATATGGCCACTATGTGAAATGCTCATACCAAAATAGCAATCATGTATATGCGGGAACAATCTTATGACACAAGAGATGATACGATGCTATATGCATGCAACGGGAGGTGCGGATCGAAATATCACTAAAGTGCACAAGTAGCATTTCCCGGCAATACTCAAATGGCTAGTATCGATAGGAAAGTAACACAAAGATGGCTCAGGGTTAAGAATGCAATGGCAAGGTAGAATGTACAATGATGTCGTCGAGGTTACCATCGATGGTTACGGTTGGTCGTGTCAAAATGATGTTTGATCATTGTCGATGTCGAATCCGTGGCGATGATGAGTGGCGATGATGTCGGTGTCGAACCGTTCCTAATTATCCGAAACACATTAGGAAACAGAAAAACCGCGAACTCAAAATCTCAAACGTCAAATGTCAAATGGTGGTAGCGGAAAAGCGGTGGCGGTTTTGGAGTTGGCAACGCGGAAGTGGTGGTGTTGGTCGATGAAGAAGCAACTGTCCCTAACCAGCCGAAACACCCTAGGAGACTCAAATCACAACTCAAGCAACCACAAATGTGTCGGTGCAACAAACCCTAGGCATGTGTTGCCCGGACTGTACACAGGCTCAAGAGCAAGGTTGCAACATCCAAGGCAAGGCCAAGCAAAAGAGATAGCTCTTTGAGAAATCAAAGGGCGGATCAAGAAGACCAAGTCAAGCCAAATGAGCAGGATATCACTAAGGAGAAACCTCCCTTGCCGGGCAGGTGAGCCTGGCGAGGTCGAGGTTACCCCAAAGACAAGTCCCAAGACCACCCCAGCAAGCTTGTCGGGGATGCCGAGGGCGGATTACCCCGCCAAGGCTCCACCGCTCCACCTCACAACAACGCAAGTCACCTACCAGTGTGGTGTCAAGCCCCCAAGTGATTAAGTGGTTTTTATTTGGCATGTCGCAACAATTTCCAAAGAAAATCACCTCCAAATGACACCCGTCCAGGGACGTGTCACGCAGGCAGGCGAGAAGGTGGCTAAATGGCACGGCAAGGCTTGCCGGGCTACACCAGCGATGTGACACTAAGCGGTGCATTTAATGCACCTTGTCCTGTCTATAGAGTTAGGTATGACATCACTGTTTGCTATCTAATCAGTGCGTAATGACTGATTTGCCATTGTGGCGGCCGCGGCGACCTTAGAAAGGATTCAGACCCTTGTACACTCATACGCGCGTAGCTACTCTCGTCCCGAGGCCACCTTGCCGGGCTAGAGTACTGCATCTCCACCACGGTCCTTTCATCAATCCACCAAAGTAGGAGTAGGGTTTTATGCCTCGCGGTGGCCCGAACCTGGGTAAGAACTGCTCGTGTGATCACTGCCGTGCTGCTCTACGCTCTTTGCTCTTTGTGCAATGTGCTCTTCCCCCTGCCGAACTATAAGGGGCCGATGGTCCCATAGGTGGCCGTGTTATTCCATGACATCTTTGGCGCGCTAGGTAGGGGGAAGCGCTTGCGTGAACCCGAGGATGTAAGTAGTGCGTCATCTTCATCATCGTTTTCTTCATCAACGACTTCATCATCCATGGCGCTCAAGAAGAATTTGGGTGCTACAGCTCACCCATCCACCTCGAAGGCCACTTCGCAGGGGGGGGGGGGGGGGGGGGGGGGGGGGGGGGGGGGGGGGGGGGGGGGGGGGGGGGGGGGGGGGGGGGGGGGGGGGGGGGGGGGGGGGGGGGGGGGGGGGGGGGGGGGGGGGGGGGGGGGGGGGGGGGGGGGGGGGGGGGGGGGGGGGGGGGGGGGGGGGGGGGGGGGGGGGGGGGGGGGGGGGGGGGGGGGGGGGGGGGGGGGGGGGGGGGGGGGGGGGGGGGGGGGGGGGGGGGGGGGGGGGGGGGGGGGGGGGGGGGGGGGGGGGGGGGGGGGGGGGGGGGGGGGGGGGGGGGGGGGGGGGGGGGGGGGGGGGGGGGGGGGGGGGGGGGGGGGGGGGGGGGGGGGGGGGGGGGGGGGGGGGGGGGGGGGGGGGGGGGGGGGGGGGGGGGGGGGGGGGGGGGGGGGGGGGGGGGGGGGGGGGGGGGGGGGGGGGGGGGGGGGGGGGGGGGGGGGGGGGGGGGGGGGGGGGGGGGGGGGGGGGGGGGGGGGGGGGGGGGGGGGGGGGGGGGGGGGGGGGGGGGGGGGGGGGGGGGGGGGGGGGGGGGGGGGGGGGGGGGGGGGGGGGGGGGGGGGGGGGGGGGGGGGGGGGGGGGGGGGGGGGGGGGGGGGGGGGGGGGGGGGGGGGGGGGGGGGGGGGGGGGGGGGGGGGGGGGGGGGGGGGGGGGGGGGGGGGGGGGGGGGGGGGGGGGGGGGGGATTGCTGTTCAAGCTGCTGGAGGAAGAGATGAGAAGGTATTCGCCAACTACTTCCCTTTGGCAAAAAAGACGAACGTGAGGTCGTGGCTGATGCACTTGCCGAAGAACTCCATCTCGACCTGGGCCGACATGTGCCATGATTTTATTGGCACATTCACAGGTGGCCATCAAGAACCAGGGCGGCCTAGCGACTTGCAGCTCCTCCCACAGAAGGAAGGAGAGTTTGCAGAAGTAGATGCAGAGGTTCAGCCGGGTGCACAGGAACATTCCAGACATCCACTCGGCAGCTGTGATAGCTGCATTCCAGTCCAATGTGCGCAACCACATGATACGTTCCAAGATGAACGTCCGGTTTCCCAAGGTTGTGAATGAGTTGTACACTCTGGTGGATAAGTGTGCCTGAATAGAGGAGGGGAGGCGACTCCCCGATGAAGAAGATGGCATCAACATTGACTCAGAGGACGACAATGACGCCACCAGTCAGAAGAAGAACAAGAAACGCAACAAGAAGCACAAGGATAAAGCAGTGCTGGCTATTGAAGGATCGAGCACTCCTAGTACCGGCAAGAAGGCCAAGACCAAGGCTCCCGGCAAGGAAGTTGCCGCATGCACTGATTGCCGGGAAGCCGCGGCTGTCGAGAAAGCTGGGAAGGCTGACGGGCCATACTGCAAGATCCATCAGACCAAGGGCCATGATCTTCAAGAGTGTCATCAGGTTGAGCAACTCGTCAAGAAGCAGAAGGCTAAGTACGAGAAGCGTGACAAAGAGAGAGACCAAGATGGCGTTGGCGGGAAGGGCCGAGGCGGCAGAGGGGGTTGTCCCGGCAAGGCCCCTCAGTATCAAGGGAAACCTACCAGAGGCCGTGAGAAGAAGGAATGTGATGATGAGAGTGATGAAGGAGATGAAGAGGAAACCAGCAAGCAGGAGTTCCAGAAAGCCACTGATGCCCTAAGCATTGACGGAGGTGTGTCCTTGCACTCCTCTCACCGCCAACTTAAAACAGTGGGCGCGTGAGGTCAATGCCGTGGAGCCAGCGGTAGATTCTTGGAAGACACTCAAGTGGTCCCGCACGCCCATCATCTTTGATGAAGAGGATCACCCTGACCGCACCACCGCGGTAGGGTGTTTGCCGTTGTTGGTTTCACCAACGATGCGCAACCTCAAGGTCACAAAGATGTTGGTTGACGGCGGGGCCGGGTTGAATCTGATTTCTCCCAAGGTCATCAGCAAACTACATATAGCAGATGAAGAGCTCAAGGTTACTGGTACTTTCCAAGGGATCAACCCGGCAGGAGTCATCCAAAGGGGAAGATCACACTGCCGGTAACATTCGGGGGGAGTTAAACTACCGGATTGAGAAGATCGTGTTTGATGTGGTTGACCTCCCGCTGCCATACAATGGAATCCTTGGTCGCCCAGCCTTGGCAAAATTCATGGCGGCATCCCATTATGCCTACAACACGCTGAAGATGACAGGGCCAATTGGCGTCATTTCCATTCCATCGGACAAGAAGGACGCAATCATATGCGTAGATAAGATGTACCGAGAAGCAGTCGCTGCAGAGGCCGCAGAAGCTACCGCTCCCACCAAGGAAAGCAAGAAAGGGAAGAAAGCTAGCAAGGATGCCAGCAAAGAATCCGGGAAGCGCGCCTCTTCGGAGTGCGCTGCATCTGTTGGTGACTTACCGGAGAGTTTCAATAGCAAGAGATCACGGTTGTCACCCGCTTCCCCTTGCAACGCATACTGAGAAACCTCGAGGCCACTGGTAGAATAGTGGAATGGGCTTTGGAGTTATTGATAGAGGCAAAGGTGTCCCATCTTTTGATGAGATGGTGGCTATCATTTTTGATGGAGTATACTTTGACGATCCGACTACGAACGTGCGAGGACGTCGCACCTTAGGAATCGCTAAACCAACTCCGAGAGGTTATTGACCACACCGGAGCACGATCAAACTGACCACGAGGGTCTATTTCCTGCAAGCAAACAAAGAACAAGCAAGAAACTAAGATTGCAATCAGGATATTGTGAATATAAGAGAAAAACTTTATTGATCAAGGTGGGGTTCTGTGACGTCTTGGTCTGGTCGTTGAACACAAACGAAGTACGTGAAGTTGTAGCTATGATGAACTTTTAATCTAAACAAAACCCAAGGAAAAAGCTACTAGATGGATCTACTTATATAGGAGAAAGGGGTGGCGGCCAAGGAGGTGGGAGGACATCCCAAGGCAGCCTAAAACCAACTCTAGGTCGTACAAGGCTCATGGACCCAAGTGGAGGTGATGCAACACCTTTGGACTTGTAGTTTGACTCGGATTCTGCTGCAACATCAGATTGTTTCGTCCATAACTCAACGCTCTGGACGAATTTGAAGGTGAATCCAATTTTGTTGGAAAGTGCACGAAATCTAATTTCCAACAAAAAAATAATCACTCAATTCGGAGTCCGTATGAAAGAGTTGTTAGCGTTTTGAGTCAGGTATGTCTGTGCAGTCCAAATCTGAATCCAGAACGTGAGAGACTTGGACTCTATCTTCTCTTGGCCCAAAAGTGACGTGAGAGGACTTTTTGAACTGCACATAAACTTCTCTTTTTCCCTTATCTTCATATGTGGATTGTACAAATGTCCCATACACCTGCAATTAGACACGACACAAAAGTCTGTGAAGTATTTTTGTCCTGGATGACATAAATAAATTATTGCATAGTTTGCATTAGAAATCACCTCACAAATATACATGTATGCAATATTTTTGGTCATATCCAAGGTAGTAATGCCCTTATCAGTTATCCAGCTTTGGTTTGAAGTTTGAGAGCACGTCAACTATTCAGAGCAGAGCACTAGCGGAGTTCATTGCGGAGTGGACGCCTACCCCTGACGAAGAAGTGCTGGAGACAGTTATCCCCGGCAAGGAAGCACCCCAAGAATGGGTCATGTACTTTGACGGTAACTTCTCCCTGCAAGGTGCAGGAGCTGGCGTGCTTCTCGTTGCTCCCACTGGGGAACACCTCAAGTACGTGGTTCAAATGCATTTCCCCCGGGAAAAGGCTACCAACAATACTGCACAGTATGAAGGACTCCTTTTCGGGCTCCAGATCGCAACAAAACTGGGAATCAAGAAGTTGATCATTCGTGGAGATTCGCAACTTGTGGTGAGGCAAGTGCAAGGTGCAGGAGCTGGCGTGCTTCTCGTTACTCCCACTGGGGAACACCTCAAGTACGTGGTTCAAATGCATTTCCCCAGGGAAAAGGCTACCAACAATACTGCACAGTATGAAGGACTCCTTGCCGGGCTCCGGATCGCAACAGAACTTGGAATCAAGAAGTTGATCATTCATGGAGATTCGCAACTTGTGGTGAGGCAAGTAAACAAGGATTATCAAGTCCATTGATGGAGGCATACGTTGAGGAACTAAGAAAGTTGGAGAAGCGCTTTGATGGATTACAAATAGTGCACGTGCCACGTGCGGAAAATAGCATTGCTGGTCATATGTCAAAGTGCGCTGCACAAAAATTCCCTATGGAACCAGGGACTTTTGTTCTCCATCTGACTCAATCCTCCGTATCCCCGGCAACAATGGCCAGAAAGAGGAGGAAACTGGATTCCGGCAAGCCTCTCCCAGCAGAGCTTCCCAAAGCCCCCGACAGAGAGCTTGGCGGGAACAACTCCCCTTTGATCGGTGAGCTGCACCCTCCCGCCAAACTACAAGTCTTTGCGGTTGAGGCATGCGCTCCCATGAACGAGGAGGTGCCGCTGGTCCTTGTTGTCGAGCCTCGGGCTCCAACTTGGGCGTGACACATAGTCCATTTCCTCCAAATAGGAGAACTTCCTGAAGAGCAAGAAGAAGCTAAAAGAGTATCCCGAAGGGCCAGTATGTATCAGTTCATTGACGACATACTATAGAGAAGAAGGCCCAATGGTGTGAAATTGAAGTGCATTTGTCGGGAAGAAGGAAAGGAACTACTGGCATAAATACACAAGGGTATGTGTGGCTCCCATATTTGATCAAGGGCCTTTGTTGGAAAAGCTTTCCGGCAAGGTTTCTACTGGCCCATGGCACTCCAAGATGCAATCGAGCTAGTCACCAAGTGTGAAGCTTGCCAGTTCCACTCCAAGAATATCCATCAGCCTGCTCAAGCTCTCCAAACAATCCCTTTGTCATGGCCATTTTCGGTCGGGGGGCTCGACATCTTGGGCCCCTTCCCCCGTGCTACCGGGGGCTTTGAATTCTTGTACGTTGCAATCGACAAGTTTACAAAGTGGCCGGAAGTGGAGCCCGTGAGGAAGGTGACCGCACAATCAGCTATCAAGTTCTTGAAAGGATAGGTGTGCCGTTTCGGAGTACCCGCCAGAGTCATCACTGACAATGGCACCCAATTCACAAGCCGCACCTTCATGCAATACGTTCATGCCCTCGGAAGCAAGGTCTCATTTGCCTCTGTTGCCCATACCAGAAGCAACAGACAAGCTGAGGGGGCAGACGCTGAAGTGCTACGAGGACTCAAGACAAGAACATTTGATAGGCTGTAGAAGTGTGGCAGGCGATGGATCGACGAGCTGCCGGTTGTTCTTTGGTCCCTCCGTACGACACCAAATCGAGCTACTGGCCAGACTCCCTTCTCCCTAGTATATGGGGCAGAAGCAGTGATCCCCACGGAACTCATATACGGATCACCTCGAGTACTTGCCTATGATGAAGTAGGGCAAGAACAGCACCGGCGAGACAATGTTGTGCTACTTGAGGAGAACCGTCTCCGGGCTGCTACGCGTGCTGCACGCTACCAGCAAGCCCTGCGTCGCTATCACAGCCGCAGGGTCCATGCATGGAGCCTTGAGGAAGGCGACCTTGTCCTTAGGCGTGTTCAGTCTGCCAAGGGTGCAAACAAGTTGATGCCGAAGTGGGAAGGCCCTTACGGGGTAGTACGAGTCACCAGACCCGGCGCAGTCCGTCTAGAGACCGGAGATGGCATTCAATTGCAAAACTCATGGAACATTGAGCATCTTCGTAAGTTCTACCCGTAAGGTGCGGCTATCAGGCCCTGCCAGGCAACCACCCTTTTGTACAAGCCTTGCCGATGTTGCATGTAACCCTTTGTACAAAGCCAGGCACAGACCCTGAGCAACAGATAAAGAAACAAAGCGCTGGGGGCCCCAAGGAAACTTGCATGCATGCATAAGCATATCATGAGTATAGCATGATCATGTAGATAAGATCACATGTACCTCTATTTTCATGTGCACTAAGCTGCAGGGTTCTTGCTGCGGACTTGGTCTCGAAGAGAAGAAATGGAGATGAGCCTACATAGCGGTCCCCGGCAAGCCAAACAGATAAGTTCCTTCTTATCCATACATGTTCTGTAAGGTGAAAACTTGTGCATGTGAAAACCTCGTCACCTTTGAAACATGGTTGCTCCCATCATTTGATCCAAATGTTGCTTCGGTTAAGGTGGTCGCAGTGGCCTTTGACGGAGAAGGTTTGACAAGGGGCTGGTCCCTTTTTATTGTTTTGTGCCCAGCAGGCCTAGCCTCGCGGTAGCAAACTAAGGGCACTGGCAGGATAGCTTGCCAGAGAAAACTTGTTTACTTAAATGTATAGAGGCATCTCGCCTCTGCATGGACATGATATATTCACAAGTACCTGGCAAGGCTTGTCTTTTTCATTAATATGCTGATAAACAAGTACATATCTTACAAAACACAAACATGGATAAAGAAGATTACATAATTTGGACTAAAGTTTGGCAAATGCCTACACATTTTAGACTGAAAAAAGATAAGTGCCCTGTAGTCCCTTTCTTGTCCCTCTCCTCCTAGGCGCTGTGGTGGGAGGTGAAGAGGCAAAAGGAGTGCCTGCGCAGAAACCAGCCCGATCCCGTCAGGACCTGCCGGGCGCAGCCTGACAAGATCGGGAGTGGCGAGGCTACGAAGGACAAGGACGGAGGGAGCAGCTCGACGGTGCCCTGGTCACCACCCCCAAGGCCAGCAAGAAGCCCCAGCGCAAGCTCCGGCAGGAAGGGCCACCGGAGCTCAGCTGGAAGACCGCTGGAGGATGCGAAGGCACCAAGAGAGCGACCCGCTCCCCGGCAACCGTCCTAAAGAGGCTGGTGATGATGGTGCAGGGAAGGAGGGCAAGAGCGGAAAGCCGAGGTAGCAGGCCGGCAATACGAGATGAAGGCGGCGGTGCCATCATACTCTGACCTGACGCCCTGCCATCTGCCTTCTCCGTCTTCCCTCGTTTCTTCCTCATCACCACCGCTCTAGGAAGACGCCGGACCCTCGGCCCATCGCCTCCACCGGAGAAACGGTAGGTGATGTCCAAGGCACGTGAGGAGCACCGATCCCCACCTTGGCAGGCAGGAAGGCACAACCGTCTTCAACGTTAACCCCGGCTCTGCTGGAAGGAGCAGTGCTGGAATAACCAAGGACCCCGGGCACTGCACCCCAGGCAGGCGCCGTAGGCCCCAGGAGCCTCACTATCAGGATGACGGGCCTCGGCGACTTGCAGCGAGGACAAGCACTCCCCACCAGATGGCCGGCTCATGTGGGGGGGGCATTTCACTGTTCTTGAGAAGCATAATGCTTCCCATATTGCGGACGACTCGGCGCCCGCGTCTTCGACCACCGCGTCTCCTATGTCCCCGGACCAGCCTCACTCCCCGAGCGTCGACACAAGCGTTTTGCATCATCGACTCCGCGCTAGAGCCCGGAGCCTGGCCCCAGTCTCTCCCTCTCAACATAAGAAAGAAGAAGGCAAGAAATGAAAGATGAGAGGTGCGTGGATGAGCACTTCCGCCCCTCCTCGTCCCCTTTTTATAGGCAGGCTGGGGCTGGGGGTTGATCCTTCACCCCCAACCCAGAAGGGTTCTTTCTGATCCGACCCATCTAAACCACCACCGACGACCGGATCTGATTGTCGTCCCCTTCCACCAATCCAAGAAGACCGGGCCCCTGCCATGACGCTCTCTCCCGCACCAAGCGCCTCCGTTACCTGCCCCACTCAATGCATGCGGCATACGTGGCAAAGGATAAGGGCGTGCTGGCATGAGTGAATTGGCACTTACTCCCCCATGCGTTAAAGTCATTCACGGGCCATTACAGAGATGGCCCCACTACAATTGGCGTTACACGACACACGGGGAAACCGGAAACTGACTCAAGCATAGCTTAATGAAGAAGCAAAGAAGATCTCAGAGAGTGAGCTACCGCAACTTCCTCGCCTGTGTACTATATAGGGCCTACCCTAACGATGCTCGGCAGCGCGTTCAGGCCAGGCCCGGGGGTTCCTGTCGTTGCAACAAACCGCAGGTGTGTGTTGCCCGGACTGTACATAGACTCAAGAGCAAGGTTGCAGCTTCCAAGGCAAGGCCAAGCAAAAGAGATAGCTCTTTGAGAAATCAAAGGGTGGTTAAAGAAGACGAAGTCAAGCCAAATGAGTAGGATATCACTAAGGAGAAACCTCCATTGCCGGGCAGGCGAGCCTGGCGAGGTCGAGGTTACCCCAAAGACAAGTCTCAAGACCATCCCGGCAAGCTTGCCGGGGACGGCCGAGGGCGGATTACCCCGCCAAGGCTCCACCGCTCCACCTCACAGCAATGCAAGTCACCTATCGGCGCGGTGTTGAGCCCCCAAGTGATTAAGTGGCTATTATTTGGCACGTTGATAGAGGCGAAGGTGTCCCGTCTTTTGATAAGATGGTGGCTATCATTTATGGTGGAGTATACTTTGACGATCCGACCACGAACGTGCGAGGACGTCGCGCCTTAGCAATCGCTAAACAACTCCGAGAGGTTATTGACCATGCTGGAGCATGATCAACCTGACCACGAGGGTCTATTTCCTGCAAGCAAACGAAGAACAAGCAAGAAACTGAAATTGCAATCTGGATATTGCGAATAAAAGAGGAAAGCTTTATTGATCAAGTGGGGTTCTATGACGTCTTGGTCTGGTCGTTGAACACAAACGAAGTACGTGAGGTTGCAGCTATGGCGAACTTTTAATCTAAACAAAACCCAAAGTCTAAACGAGGCCCTAAGGGTTGTATATATGGAGGAAGAGGGGGGAATTTCGTGGCCCTTGGAGGAGGGGTCCGAAACCAACCCTAACTGTTGTTTCCCCACACATACGGACTTTAAAAACAACCTATACTTAAATATTTCGAAATTACATGGGTCTAGCCCAATAATAAGGTGACGCAGCACCTAGAATAGTCTCTGGACAAAATTTATGAAGTGGCATCTTGTATATTTCGTCCAAGGCTTCATGCACTCATTATGGTGGCTTCAAAGTCCTGAAATCATCACTTGTAAATGCGTTCTTGTTCCCCTTGCGCATGCCATCATCTCCATGCTTGGTCTTGCTCCAGTGTTCGTCCCTCTTATCCATGCCAGGCCCTTCATTTGTAAGCAAAACAAATGTATCCAATTTAAGCAGCATCATATTCTCATGAACATTAGAATCATTACCAAGAAATGAGAGTACCTGATAATTTAATTGGCGTGCATGAGCTCCAGTAATTGGTCCAGTATATGTAGCAGTGGGTGTAAGAATGGTATTGATGTCCTCATCATCTTCCCTTCTTGAAATGAAGTCCTCCTCGACGGAAGCTCATCTTCCTCACCCAAATAAGCTTCAAATCTGCAATGTTAAAAGTGGGACTAACCCCAAAATCTGCAGGCAGCTCAAGTTTATATGCATTATCATTTATTTTCTCTAACACCTTAAAAGGACCATCAACACGTGGCATTCGCTTTGAATTGCGCAAATCAGGAAATCTATTCATACGCAAATGTAACCAAACAAGATCTCCAGGTGCAAAGACAACAGGTTTTCTACCCTTATCTCCAGCAAGTTTATATTTAGCATTCATACACTCAATGTTCTCCTTAGTTAACTCATGCATTTTTAAGATGAATTCAGCATGTTGTTTAGCATCAAAATTAACCTTCTCCGAAGATGGAAGAGGCAACAAATCAATAGGTGCACGAGGAAGGAAACCATACACAATTTCAAAAGGGCACATCTTAGTAGTAGAATGCAATGAACGATTATAAGAAAATTCAATATGAGGCAAGCATTCTTACCACATTTTCTTGTTATTCTTCCAAACAGCCCTAAGTATAGTAGACAATGTTCTATTGACTACTTCAGTTTGTCCATCAGTTTGGGGGTGACATGTAGTACTAAAAAGCAGTTTAGTCCCCAACTTAGCCCATAAACATCTCCAAAAGTGGCTAAGAAATTTAGTATCACGATCTGAAACAATAGTATTTGGCACACCATGCAAGCGAATAATTTCACGAAAGAACAAATCAGCAACATTAACAGAATCATCGCTTTTATGACATGGTATAAAGTGTGACATTTTCGAGAATCCATCCACGACAACAAATATGTTATCCCTCCCCTTCTTTGTTCGAGGTAAACCTAAAACAAAGTCCATAGATATATCCTCCCAAGGAACACTAGGTACAGGCAAAGGCATATATAAACCATGAGGATTGAGCCGTGACTTAGCTTTTGGACATGTAGTGCAGCGAGCAACAAAACGCTCAACATCCCGTCTCATCGTTGGCCAAAAGAAATGTGTAGCAAGTATATCCTCTATCTTCTTCATGCCAAAGTGTCCCATTAATCCTCCTCCATACGCCTCCTGCAACAACAAAAGACGAACGGAGCTACCTGGAATGCATAGCTTGTTAGCATGAAACATAAATCCATCGTTAACGACGAACTTGTTCCATGTTCTCTGATGTAGGGTGGAACCCTAAACGGCCGATCTTTCACGAAAGGAGCAGATCCCAACTAAGAACACGAAGAACACGAGGGGAAAACGAGGGAAAACACAAGAGGATCTCTCAAACCAACAAGATATAGTCACACATATGCTAGATCCGAGTACACATAGAGATCACACGGTCCAAAACCAACAAGGGACGATACATAGGGTAACCGGTTCTTCTCCGTGAGGAGGTCTTGATGGGGCCACCCAAGAGGGGGTCTTGAGTCCAACGTGGATCTTCTCCGAAGAGGGGCCGCGGTCTCTCTCAAGGAGTAGATCCATATGGATGAGCAAAGCTCTATCTCACATATGAGCTAAACCAATGCTAACCCTAGAAAAGTGATGGAGGGGTCGTTTATATAGGCAAAGGGGGCGAAGGGGTACATGGGCTTCGGACCAACACGCACACGCAGGTGGTGGTCCGAATAATCCGGACGGACAGCCGGATGATCCGGGCTTCAGGGACCCGGATGGTTCGGGAGGGGGTCCGGTCGAGGCGAAGAGGCGGGCGGCGTCGTCGGCGGCCCGGATGTCCGGAGGGGGGCCGGACGTCCGGATGATCCGAGGCTCGTCCGGATGGTCCGGCTTCGGGATGCAGCTTCGGGTGCTCTCGGGTGGATTCGCCGGATCGTCCGGACGGGGGTCCGGATTGTCCGGGCTCTGTCCGGATCGTTCGGGACCTCGTCCAGATCGTCCGGCCAGCCTGGGACTTGGCTGATTTCCTCTCCGTCTTCACGCAAGTCTTCCTCTTCCGATCCTCCTTGCTCCTTAGCTTCTCCATGGCTAACTCCTTGGTACCTGAGTATGCACAATGTCTCCGTTGGAGGTAGTAGCCATGTCTCATGTGCATCGAAGTGGAATTGTGAGAGGAGAGATGTCACCTCGGTTTCGAGAGCTCTTGCATGTGCTCGTGTCATGGGTCCACTAGGCACTTGGTGAGACGATGATATGTCCATGGGGATGACCTTGGGATGCTCCGCATCATCTCCCCTCCCTTGGGAAAGATTCGACCTCGGATCGAATTCTTCATCACCATTGTAGGGAGATAGATCATTGACGTTGAAGATGTCGCTCACAGAGTACTTGTCGCGTGGGATGTCGATCTTGTAGGCGTTGTTGTTGTAGCGTGCAAGCACCTTGAAGGGTCCATCAACTCATGGTGGAAGTTTGGACTTGCGTTTGTTGGGGAAGCGTTCCTTGCGAAGGTGTAGCCACACAAGATCTCCGATGTTGAATATCATGGGTTGCTTGTTGACGTTGAGCTTGGTCGCGAGTCGTTGTACTTGGCGCTCGATGGTGTGCCATGTATCTTCATGCATCTTCTTGAGGTAGTTCACTTGGGCACTCGCATCCATGTTGGTGCGCTCTTGTAGTGGTAGAGGAAGGATGTCCAATGGGGACAACGGATTGAAGCCATAGACGACCTCGAAGGGGGACTTGCCGGTAGTTGAATGTCTTGCTAGGTTGTAGGCGTACTCGGCGATAGGTAGGCACTCCTCCCACTCCTTGATGTTCTTCTTGATCAACACGCAGAGGAGAGTGGATAGTGTGCGGTTCGTCACCTCCGTTTGGCCGTCGGTTTGAGGATGGTATGCCGAAGAGAACAAGAGCTTGATTCCGAGCTTGGCGCATAAGGTCTTCCAAAAGTAACTCAAGAACCTGACGTCGCGGTCTGAGACTATCGTCTTTGGCACTCCATGTAGGCGCAAGATTTCCCTACAAAAAAGAGTTGCAACATGTGAAGCATCGTCTATCTTGTTGCATGGTATAAAATGTGCCATTTTAGAGAATCGGTCCACAACAACAAACACGGAATCCTTTCCATTTCTAGTTCTTGGTAAACCAAGCACAAAATCCATGCTAATATCTTCCCATGGTTGGTACGGATTTGGAAGAGGCATATATAGGCCATGAGATTGAGCTTTAGACTTAGCTTTGCGACATGTAGAGCATCGGTTGGTGAAGCGGTTGACGTCACGGAACATCTTGGGCAAAAAATAGTGCTTGGAGAGCATAGCAAGTGTCTTGTCGCGTCCAAAGTGTCCCATTAGTCCTCCTCCATGAGATTCTTACAAAAGCAACAAACGAAGAGAAGACTCAGGGATGCAAAGTTTGTTAGCTCTCATAAGATAACCATCCTTGATGTAATAGCGTTCCCAAGATGGATGCGTCAAGCACTTTGCATACGGAATGGCAAAAGTAGGGTCATGCGCATACAAGTCTTTTATGTGCTCAAAGCCAATGACATTCAATTCAAGTTGAGCAACAAGCATGCATATACGGGAAAGCGCATCCGCCACAACATTTTCCTTACCTTTAATATACTTGATGACATAAGGAAATGACTCTATAAATTCACTCCACTTAGCATGATGCTTGTTCAACTTAGTTTGACCCTTAAGGTATTTAAGTGTTTCATGATTAGTATGGATGATGAATTCATGAGGGCGGAGGTAATGTTCCCATTCACGCAAAACTCGCACTAACGCATATAGCTCTTTGTCATAGATGGGGTAATTGAGTTGCGCCCGAGAAAGTTTTTCGCTAAAGTATGCTATGGGGCGCTTCTCTTGCGTTAACACACCTCCTATGCCATTACCACTAGCATCGCAATGAATTTCAAAAGGTTTGTCAAAGTTGGGTAATGCAAGCACAGGAGCATGAGTAAGCAAATTCTTAAGCTCATTGAAAGCGGTGTCTTGGGATGGTCCCCAAACAAACGGTGCATTTTTCTTACTCAAAGCATGCAAAGGTCAAGCAATGGTGCTAAAATCCTTCACAAATCTACGGTAGAAACCGGCTAAACCAAGGAAACTACGCACTTGTTGCAAATTGGTTGGTTGGGGCCAAGTTTTAATAGCATTGATCTTAGATTCATCAACATGAACACCCTTAGAAGATACTGCAAAACCCAAGAAAACAAGCTTATCAACACCAAAAAGGCATTTTTTTCATATTAGCATAAAGTCGCTCTTTTTGAAGAGTTTGTAGCACGGTTCGAAGGTGGGTGACATGATCTTTGAGAGATTTGCGAAAAACAAGGATATCGTCGAAGTAGACCACATCAAACTCACCAATGTAAGGGCGAAACACATAATGCATAAGACGCATGAAAGTACCGGGTGCTTCCGATAAACCCATAGGCATGACTAACCACTCATACAAACCAAACTTTGTTTTGAAAGCGGTTTTCCATTCATCACCCTCTTGTATGCGTATTTGATAGTAACCACTTTTAAGATCAATTTTGGAAAAAATAGTGGCACCGCTAAGTTCATCTAGCATATCATCAAGGCGTGGAATGGGGTACCTATAGCGAACGGTGATAGCATTGATAGGTCTACAATCGCAACACATGCGAAAGCTACCGTCACTTTTTGGCACAAGAATGACCAGTACGGCACAAGGACTCAAACTTTCACGCACATGTCCATGGTCTATGAGATGCTTTACTTGCCTTTGTATTTCTTTGGTTTCTTCGGGGTTGACGCGATATGGGGCCTTGTTTGGAAGAGGTGCTTCGGGTATGAGGTCGATGCGGTGCTCGATGCCTCATAGTGGAGGTAGACCCGGAGGTAGCTCGTCGGGGAAAACATCTTAGAATTCCTGCAATAGAGAAGATAATACCAAAGGTAGATTGTGAGAGGTGTTAGTTTTTGGTGCCTCGTCCTTGCACAAAAGACATAGTGCATGACACTTGATGGGTTCTCATACACTTCTCTCATCTCACGTTTGGTGGCAAAAAGGACTAAGTTCTTCTTGTCGCTCATCGTGGAGGCACTCAATTTGGGCTTGTGGCGTTCACTCTCTTTTTGGTGGTTCGCTCTCTCACTATTTTCTCCATGATGAGTGGCTTGCTTGTCGGCGATCACTTGGCTTGGAGACATAGGTCGTAGTACATATTCCTTTCCTTTCATCTTGAAGCTATAGTGGTTTGTACGCCCGTTGTGGATGACACCTCGGTTGAATTGCCATGGTCGTCCAAGAAGGAGGTGGCAAACGGTCATCGGAAGGACATCACACTCCAAAGTGTCTTCGTAAGCTCCGATCTTGAAAGAAACTTGTACCCTATGCTCGACTTGGATGGTGCCGTTGTCGCTTAGCCATTGAACCTTGTAGGGGTGCGGGTGCTTCATCTTGACCAATTGGAGCTTGGAGCATAGTTCTTCACTTGCAAGGCTATGGCAACTCCCTCCATCGATGATGACCTTGACGGACCTTCCATTGATGCCGGCCTTGGTGTGGAAGATGTGGCATCTTTGGTCTTCTTCTTGTTGATGTTGAAGAGTCAAGATCTTGGAGACAACAAGAGCGGGGCTTGAATCTTCGTCACAAAAGATTTGATCATCTTCGTCGTCATTCACTTGCCGGTGTATGGCCACTTGGTCAAGGGCTTCCATTTCTCCTTCACTCATGGAGTCATAGGTTCCATCATCGTTGAGGATCATGGCGCGCTTGTTTGTACATTCAAAGGACTTGTGGCCTCAGCCGCCGCATGTGAAGCATTTGAAGGAACTTGTCTTGATGGTCTCATCGGTTGGGGTAGATGATGATGAAGCTCTCGGCTTGAAGTTGCTTGTAGTAGGAGGACGACTTGAGGTTGTCAAAGTTTTCTTGTAACTTGACTTGTCGCCGTTGCTAGTAGATGGCTTGGTTGAGGTAGAAGTTGTTGGAGTCGTTGAAGCTTGATTGTTGAAGAGGCCATAGGTCTTTGATGAGAACTTGGTGTACTTGAAGTCATCTTGCACTTGGCGTTCCGCTTTGGTAGCTTGATGCACTAGCTCGATGAGGTTCGAGTATGGTTGGAAGTCGGCGATCTTCTTGATAGGATGATTGAGTCCATTCAAGAAACGTGCCATAGTTTGCTCATCATCTTCCATGACATTGGCTCGTATCATGGCAATCTCCATTTCCTTGTAGTACTCTTCAACGCTCTTGGTTCCTTGCTTGAGTAGTTGGAGTTTCTTGAAGAGGTCGCGGTTGTAGTTGCTTGGCACGAAGCGTGCTCTCATGACATCCTTCATTTGCACCCAAGTGGTGATTGGTGGTTCACCTTTTGCCTCTCGGTGCTCAATGACTTGTTCCCACCAAATGAGGACATAGTCTTGGAACTCAAGGGATGCCATCGCGATCTTCTTCTCTTCTTCATAGTTGTGCAAGCGGAAGATTTTGTCAACCTTCAATGCCCATGATATGTACTCTTCGGGGTCATTGCTTCCGGTGAACTTGGGAATGGTGAACTTGAGCTTGCCGTAATGTTGTTCTTCATTGTGTTGGGGTCGAGGGTGATGACGCCCATGGCGTTGAGGATTGACAAACTCATGTTGCTCTTGGCGAGGAGGGTTGTCGACCTCATGTTGCTCCTGTCATGGAGGATTTCCATTGTCTTCATGCTCTCGATGAACTTGATGTTGTTGTCTAGCTTGAGGAGGCGCTTGTCGATCTTGACGAGGAGCTTGACGATGCACAAGTGATTGATAAATCCTTTCTTGAACTTCATCGCGAAGCGCTTCTTGTTGCTCACGAGCTTGTCGGTTGCGCGTGGCTACGGCTCGACTTGAATCTCGGAGGGCACGTTGCACCTCAAGTGCTTGAGCTTCACGTAGTTGTTGTTCTTGGCATTGTGCCTCGGCATCTTGTGCATCTTGGTGTTGGCACGCTCGCTCCTTTTGTTCTTGTTGGCGTTGACGTTGCCGTTCTTGTGCTTGCGTGAATGTAGCTTGGTTTTGACGATGTCGATGCTCTTGAGAGTCAGTGTCGTGTAGAGGATTGCGGTTGGCTTGACGATCTTGACGCGCGGCACAACGAAGAGTATTCGAAGTCGGGGTACTTGAGCCGGAGATGGTGTCGTCGGAGTGTCGACTCGAGCGGCTCCTTCTTGAGTAGGACGAAGTGGTAGAAGAGTGGTTGACCAACAAGGCACGAATCTCGTCCATTCTTGCGTCATTCTCGTGCTTGGGGGGGGGGGGGGGGGGGGGGGGGGGGGGGGGGGGGGGGGGGGGGGGGGGGGGGGGGGGGGGGGGGGGGGGGGGGGGGGGGGGGGGGGGGGGGGGGGGGGGGGGGGGGGGGGGGGGGGGGGGGGGGGGGGGGGGGGGGGGGGGGGGGGGGGGGGGGGGGGGGGGGGGGGGGGGGGGGGGGGGGGGGGGGGGGGGGGGGGGGGGGGGGGGGGGGGGGGGGGGGGGGGGGGGGGGGGGGGGGGGGGGGGGGGGGGGGGGGGGGGGGGGGGGGGGGGGGGGGGGGGGGGGGGGGGGGGGGGGGGGGGGGGGGGGGGGGGGGGGGGGGGGGGGGGGGGGGGGGGGGGGGGGGGGGGGGGGGGGGGGGGGGGGGGGGGGGGGGGGGGGGGGGGGGGGGGGGGGGGGGGGGGGGGGGGGGGGGGGGGGGGGGGGGGGGGGGGGGGGGGGGGGGGGGGGGGGGGGGGGGGGGGGGGGGGGGGGGGGGGGGGGGGGGGGGGGGGGGGGGGGGGGGGGGGGGGGGGGGGGGGGGGGGGGGGGGGGGGGGGGGGGGGGGGGGGGGGGGGGGGGGGGGGGGGGGGGGGGGGGGGGGGGGGGGGGGGGGGGGGGGGGGGGGGGGGGGGGGGGGGGGGGGGGGGGGGGGGGGGGGGGGGGGGGGGGGGGGGGGGGGGGGGGGGGGGGGGGGGGGGGGGGGGGGGGGGGGGGGGGGGGGGGGGGGGGGGGGGGGGGGGGGGGGGGGGGGGGGGGGGGGGGGGGGGGGGGGGGGGGGGGGGGGGGGGGGGGGGGGGGGGGGGGGGGGGGGGGGGGGGGGGGGGGGGGGGGGGGGGGGGGGGGGGGGGGGGGGGGGGGGGGGGGGGGGGGGGGGGGGGGGGGGGGGGGGGGGGGGGGGGGGGGGGGGGGGGGGGGGGGGGGGGGGGGGGGGGGGGGGGGGGGGGGGGGGGGGGGGGGGGGGGGGGGGGGGGGGGGGGGGGGGGGGGGGGGGGGGGGGGGGGGGGGGGGGGGGGGGGGGGGGGGGGGGGGGGGGGGGGGGGGGGGGGGGGGGGGGGGGGGGGGGGGGGGGGGGGGGGGGGGGGGGGGGGGGGGGGGGGGGGGGGGGGGGGGGGGGGGGGGGGGGGGGGGGGGGGGGGGGGGGGGGGGGGGGGGGGGGGGGGGGGGGGGGGGGGGGGGGGGGGGGGGGGGGGGGGGGGGGGGGGGGGGGGGGGGGGGGGGGGGGGGGGGGGGGGGGGGGGGGGGGGGGGGGGGGGGGGGGGGGGGGGGGGGGGGGGGGGGGGGGGGGGGGGGGGGGGGGGGGGGGGGGGGGGGGGGGGGGGGGGGGGGGGGGGGGGGGGGGGGGGGGGGGGGGGGGGGGGGGGGGGGGGGGGGGGGGGGGGGGGGGGGGGGGGGGGGGGGGGGGGGGGTCACGTTGCCGGCAATACTCAAAGGCTAGTCTCGATGGGTAAGCTACGCAAAAAGTAAGGCTATGGGGTTATCAATGCATTGGCAAGAATGTATGATGATATCACGATACCAAGATGAGGTTACCGTTGATGACGAGTCCATTGCGAAAATGAGCGATGGTGATGTCGATGTCAAACCGTACCTAGGTAGCCGAAACACAATAGGACACGGAAACCGCAACTCAAATTCACAAAGACCAAAATGTGTCAAAAATCGTGACGGAAGTGGTAGCGGAAAAACTGTGGTGGTAGGGCTTGGTGTATCGAAGGGGTTGGTGGAAGTTAGGTGGTGTAGGTGGAAGTTGGTATGTGGAGGCGGAGGTGGCGGATGTTAAAAACTGCAGAAAATGCAGTTTCGGCAGAGATAGCCGGATGATCCGGGCTAGGAGCCGGATGATCCGGGTCAAAGGCCGGATGATCTGGGCGGGTCAACTGCACACGGGGATGGCTTGGGATGAACTCGAACTCGGGGTAAAATTCAATGATTTCATAGATTTTGGATGGATTGCGAGGTGGAGATGGTGGGGAAAGGTAGGATCCACTTGCAACACAACAAATTCATGGATCAAAACCAACAAAACTTCATCAAAACTCACAAATCACAAAAAAAATTGGGGGCTATTTTTTGTGGGGAATTTTTGAATTAGGGAAGAACATAACAAAATCAAGCTAGAAAACGAAGAGGGGAGGCTCCGAAATCGTGATCAACGTGGCTCGTGATACCAAGATGATGTAGGGTGGAACCCTAAACGGCCGATCTTTCATGAAAGGAGTGGATCCCAACTAAGAACACGAAGAACACGAGGGAAAAAGGAGGGAAATCACAAGAGGATCTCTCAAACCAACAAGATATAGTCACACATATGCTAGATCCGAGTACACATAGAGATCACACGGTCCAAAACCAACAAGGACGATACATAGGGTAACCGGTTCTTCTCCGTGAGGAGGTCTTGATGGGGCCACCCAAGAGGGGGTCTTGAATCCAACGTGGATCTTCTCTAAAGAGGGGCCGCGGTCTCTCTCAAGGAGTAGATCCGTATGGATGAGCAAAGCTCTATCTCACATATGAGCTAAACCAATGCTAACCCTAGGGGGGGGATGGAGGGGTCGTTTATATAGGCAAAGGGGGCGAAGGGGTACATGGGCTTCGGCCCAACACGCACACGCAGGTGGTGGTCCGGATGATCCGGACGGACAGCTGGATGATCCGGGCTTCAGGGACCCGGATGGTCCGGGAGGGGGTCCGGTCGAGGCGAAGAGGCGGGCGGCGGCGTCGGCGGCCCGGATGTCCGGAGGGGTGTCCAGACGTCCGGCTCGGGTTCGGATGATCCGGGGCTCGTCCGGATGGTCTGGCTTTGGGGTGCAGCTTCGGGTGCTCTCGGGTGGATTTGCCGGATCGTCCAGACGGGGGTTCGGATCATCCGGGCTCTGTCCGGATCGTCCGGGACCTCGTCCGGATCGTCCGGCCAGCCTAGGACTTGGCTGATTTCCTCTCCATCTTCACGCAAGTCTTCCTCTCCCGATCCTCCTTGCTCCTTAGCTTCTCCATGGCTAACTCCTTGGTACCTGAGTATGCACAATGTCTCCGTTTGAGGTAGTAGCCATGTCTCATGTGCATCGAAGTGGAATTGTGAGAGGAGAGATGTCACCTCAGTTTCGAGAGCTCTTGCACGTGCTCGTGTCATGGGTCCACTAGGCACTTGGTGAGACGATGATATGTCCATGGGGATGACCTTGGGATGCTCCGCATCATTCTCCCTTCCTTACAATTCCGCAATACATCTTTAAATTCAACATCATGCACATATTGATCTTTGATGGTCTCCAAACCAAATATTTTAAAGTCAAGTTGTGAAAGCATAGTACAATGACGAGACAATGCATCAGCAATAACATTTTCTTTACCCTTCTTGTGTTTAATGGGGGGGGGGGGGGGGGGGGGGGGGGGGGGGGGGGGGGGGGGGGGGGGGGGGGGGGGGGGGGGGGGGGGGGGGGGGGGGGGGGGGGGGGGGGGGGGGGGGGGGGGGGGGGGGGGGGGGGGGGGGGGGGGGGGGGGGGGGGGGGGGGGGGGGGGGGGGGGGGGGGGGGGGGGGGGGGGGGGGGGGGGGGGGGGGGGGGGGGGGGGGGGGGGGGGGGGGGGGGGGGGGGGGGGGGGGGGGGGGGGGGGGGGGGGGGGGGGGGGGGGGGGGGGGGGGGGGGGGGGGGGGGGGGGGGGGGGGGGGGGGGGGGGGGGGGGGGGGGGGGGGGGGGGGGGGGGGGGGGGGGGGGGGGGGGGGGGGGGGGGGGGGGGGGGGGGGGGGGGGGGGGGGGGGGGGGGCATCCTTCTTTGTAAGCTCATTGAGAGGTGCAGCAATGGTGCTGAAATCTCTCGCAAAATGCCTATAGAAACCAGTGAGTCCAAGAAAACTCCTCACTTGTGTGACCGTTTTGGGCTGCGGTCAACTCTTAATAGCTTCAATGTTGGCTTTATCAACTTCAATTCCCTGTGGAGTAATAACATAGCAAATAAAAGATACTTGGTCGGTGCAAAAGGTGCACTTCCCAAGGTTACCAAACAAACGTGTATCACGTAAAGCAATAAAAACATCACGTAAATGTTCGAAATATTCCTCCAAAGATCTGCTATAAATCAGTATATCATCAAAATAGACTACCACAAATCGTCTAATGAAAGAACATATAACTTCGTTCATTAATCTCATGAAGTACTAGGTGCATTAGTTAACCCAAAAGGCATGACAAACCACTCATATAATCCAAACTTAGTTTTGAATGCTGTTTTCCATTCATCCCCCAATTTCATACGAATTTGATGGTATCCACTATGCAGGGGGGGGGGGGGGGGGGTTGTAGAGCCACTCAATTCATCAAGCATATCATCTAGCCTAGGAATAGGATGAAGATAACGAATACTAATATTATTAATGCCTCTACAATCAAAACACATACGTGATGTACCATCCTTTTTCAGCACTAGAATAATAGGAACAGCACAAGGACTAAGGGATTCACGTATATAACCTTTGTCGAGCAGCTCCTGGACTTGACGCATAATCTCCTTTGTCTCCTCTGGATTGGTACGGTATGGTACACGGTTGGGTAGCGATGCACCAGGAATTAAGTCAATCTGATGCTCAATCCCTCGAATAGGTGGTAATCCCGATGGCACGTCTTGAGGAAAGACGTTAGCAAACTCCTGCAAAATGTTAGTAACAGCCGGAGGCAAAGAGGAAGGCACGTCCTTGAATGAAAATAATGCCTCTTTGCACACAAAATCATAGCAAATAGATTTGCTAAAATCTAGCTCATCAATATCAGATTTGGTGGCAAGTAAACATGCACTTTTCAATTTAATTTCCGAAGCAACACTAGATGGTTTATTATTAGGCTTCATTTGTTGCTCAAATTCTTTGGGGGGGGGGGGGGGGGGGGGGGGGGGGGGGGGGGGGGGGGGGGGGGGGGGGGGGGGGGGGGGGGGGGGGGGGGGGGGGGGGGGGGGGGGGGGGGGGGGGGGGGGGGGGGGGGGGGGGGGGGGGGGGGGGGGGGGGGGGGGGGGGGGGGGGGGGGGGGGGGGGGGGGGGGGGGGGGGGGGGGGGGGGGGGGGGGGGGGGGGGGGGGGGGGGGGGGGGGGGGGGGGGGGGGGGGGGGGGGGGGGGGGGGGGGGGGGGGGGGGGGGGGGGGGGGGGGGGGGGGGGGGGGGGGGGGGGGGGGGGGGG
This sequence comes from Thinopyrum obtusiflorum, assembly GCA_036873465.1. Lineage (NCBI taxonomy): Eukaryota > Viridiplantae > Streptophyta > Magnoliopsida > Poales > Poaceae > Thinopyrum > Thinopyrum obtusiflorum. Next base: position 35,177 of record JAAAWM010011250.1, on the reverse strand, counting down.
GGGGGGGGGGGGGGGGGGGGGGGGGGGGGGGGGGGGGGGGGGGGGGGGGGGGGGGGGGGGGGGGGGGGGGGGGGGGGGGGGGGGGGGGGGGGGGGGGGGGGGGGGGGGGGGGGGGGGGGGGGGGGGGGGGGGGGGGGGGGGGGGGGGGGGGGGGGGGGGGGGGGGGGGGGGGGGGGGGGGATTTTGCTCAGCTTGTGTGACCTGCACACTCAAAACACGTTGAGCAACTAAATATTCATACCTGTCAGCATCTTCAGGAGCCATGTATTGCATCTCATGTTCAGAATTATCTCCACCGTGTTCTGCACGTGTAATAAGAGCCAAAATCTCCTCATCATAGTCACTAGCGGACTCATAGCCACCATCCTCAGTAGCAATCATCACATGCTAAGATTTGCATTCTCTCGCATTATGACCTCTTCCCTTGCAATGACGACAAATAATATCACTTGTGTGCCCTGTTGATGCCATGGAAGAAGAAGAGCTCTATGCAGGCCCGACAGGTGTGCTCTTGGTAGATAGTGGTGGTTGTGCCTGCTTTCTTGTATCATGGCTGGAGGTGGTAGCTAATGGAGGTGCCGATGCAGTAGAATGTGTGGAAGTAGAGGATGCACGCGGTGTCCATGATGAAGGTCGACCTGCAGAAAAGTTAGTTCGCGCCAATGCCTGTCGATCCTGCACTTCACGTTCAGCTTTACAAGCAAGATAGAATAAACGAGTGATATTATTATACTCCTTATACTCTAGAATGGTCTGAATCTCTCTATTTAATCCACTTATAAAACGTGCAGGCATAGCTTCATTATCCTCAACAATACCACATCTAATCATGCCAGTTTGTAATTCCTGATAATATTCTTCTACCGATTTTTTCCTTGTCTTAAACGCTGCAATTTTTGTAGTAACTCATGTTGATAATATGGTGGAACCCAACGAGTACACATAGCAGCTTTCAAAGCAGTCCAAGTAGTTGGAATATTATTAGGATATAATCTACGATGTTCAAACCACCACACACAAGCAAAACTAGTGAAAGCACAAAGAGCAGTAGCAACACGTCTCTCCTCGGGATATTGTAAACATGTAAAACATTGTTCAGTTTCTAACTCCCAAGTAAGATATATATCAGGAACATGTCTACCCTCAAATGGTGGAATATTCAGTTTTAGTTTAGGGAGATGGCCAGGCTCTCGTACCTGAGGTGGTGGTGCAGCCCTAGCGTTGCGAGTATATGCATGTGGACGACCTGGTGGTGGTGGTTGCACGTAGTTCTGATTTTGATCAACCTCATCCCCGTAATCGCCCGCGTAATGATCCTCCGCAGCAGCAGCAACAGGAGCCACAGAAGCATCAACATCAGTAGCAGTGGCACCTGAAGCTTGGCCAGGCTCAAGAGGAACACGGCTGGCTTGGCGGAGAGCTGTTTCGCGAAGTGGAGGTGGTTGTTGTTGTTGCAATGGTGTAGCAGAGGCAGGAGGTGGAGGTAGACACGCAAGCACTTCAGTGAACTTGGCATCAAACTTGGTGTCAATTGTCTTCTCAATGTCATCAATCCTTGCTAATGCCTTGCCAAAACTGGCCATCATGTCTTCCACCTGTTGACCCAACATTTCCTGGAATTTATCATGGAGCTCCTTGTTTGTCATGTTCACCCAGTCCAGCTCATCCACTTGTGATCCTAGCATGGTTAGCAACAAGAGAAAAACACAAGAATATGATCCTATAGACTGCTAGGAAGTGGCGGTGCTGTTGTGGAAAGTCACAAATCCGTAAGCAAAGCTCAAATTCTTACCAATTCTTACCAAGCAGCAGGTGGTGATCGGCAACCGTTGTAGCCAAAACTCTCAAAGCTTGGATAGAGCGATTACCAGGGAGAGCCAAACGCACGACGTAGATGTATGTGGAGCTGGGAAGGCTTATAATATGGTAGCAAAAATGTGAGCAATAATCAATTCAGAGATGCAAAGTTGAATAAACGCTCAACGATGGTACTGTGGTGGTCCTAGGCTAGACCGTACTAGAGACGCGAGGCTAGAACACTAACAATATAACGGCGCGGCATGTAAACAAGGGAAAAGCACACTCTGGGAATTTTTTCGCTCTCTTTTTTTCCTTTTTTGCGCGCTTTTTTTTTGCTCCTCTTTTTTTTGCGAAAAATCACTATAATGGCGAGTGTCTCAAAACTCTTCCCAAGTCAAATTGACAGGATAGGCACAAAAAAATTGACTATTTTTTTTTTGGAAATCAGAGCAGTGACGACGAAAAAGTGCGACAAAAAATCACTATGATGGCAAGTGTCTCAAAACGCTCCCTGGGACCTAAAAATAGGATAGGAAAAAATATTTTCCATCGCTGAAATTTTGGCCTAAAAACTGCCTGGGGGTCTCCAGACTCATTTTTTTAAACCTACCAAGGCAAGGAAACACGAATCGGAAAATAGATGGATCTCGAAAACAAACCTAATATGGAAAGAACTCGGATTGGTGGTGGATATATGGTGGTAGGATATGGCAGCGGTGGTGGTATATGGCAGTGTTGGTGGGATATGGTAGTGGTGGTGGTATATGGCAGCGGTGGTAGGATATGGCAGCAGTGTTGTATATGGCAGCGTTGGTGGGATATGACAGCGGTGGTGGTATATGGTAGCGGTGGTGGCATATGGCAGCAGCGATGAAGATGGTGCGGCGGCGGCGTGACAAATTGTGAATAGAACTCGAAACTCTAATGGAAACTAGATGCTAAGACTAGCAACTTGACACGACGATGCAACCGGAAATTCAACAAACCAAATACAGAAAAGCTTATGCAATGGCTCAGATTGGTTTGGATATGATGAGCTAACCCTATTTTTTTGGCTTTTTCGTGGACTGTAGGTATGAAGAACAGACTCGATCTAAACGATGAAAAACTATTAAATCTCACCGAGCAACCGGGAAATCTGATACCACTTGATAGAGGCGAAGGTGTCCCGTCTTTCGATGAGATGGTGGCTATCGTTTATGGTGGAGTAGACTTTGATGATCCGACTACGAACGTGTGAGGATGTCGCGCCTTGGCAATCGCTAAACCAACTCCAAGAGGTTATTGACCATGCCGGGGCATGATCAACCTGACCAAGAGGGTCTATTTCCTGCAAGCAAACGAAGAACAAGCAAGAAACTGAAATTGCTATCTGGATATTGCGAATAAAAGAGGAAAGCTTTATTGATCAAGTGGGGTTCTGTGACGTCTTGGTCTGGTCATTGAACACAAACGAAGTATGCGAAGTTGCAGCTATGGCGAACTTTTAATCTAAACAAAACCCAAAGTCTAAACGATGCCCTAAGGGCTGTATATATGTAGGAAGAGGGGGAATATCGTGGCCCTTGGAGGAGGGGTTCGAAACCAACCCTAACTCTTGTTTCCCCACATACGGACTCTAAAAACAGCCTATACTTAAGTATTTCGAAATTACATGGGCCTGGCCCAATAATAAGGTGACGCAGCACCTAGAATAGCCTCTGGATGAAATTTATGAAGTGGCATCTTGTATATTTCTTCCAAAGCTTCGTGCACTCACTATGGTGGCTTCAAAGTCCTGAAATTATCACTTGTAACTCCGTTCTTGTTCCCCTTGCGCATGCCATCATCTCCATGCTTGGTCTTGCTCCAGTGTTCAACCCCCTTATCCATGCCAGGCCCTTCATTTGTATGCAAAACAAATGTATCCAATTTAGGCAGGATCATATTCTCATGAAATTAGAATCATTACCAAGAAACTAAAGTACCTGATAATTTAATTGGTGTGCGCGGGCTCTAGTAATTGGTCCAGTATATGTAGAAGTGGGTGTAACAATGGTATTGATGTCCTCATCAAACGTGGTAGCCATTTCCGAAGGAAATCACCTCCAAATGACACCCGTCGAGGGATGTGTCACGCAGGCAGGCGAGAAGGTGGCTGAACGGCACGGCAGGGCTTGTCGGGCTACACCAGCGATGTGACACTAAGCGGTGCATTTAATGCACCTTGTCCTGTCTACAGAGTTAGGTATGATAGCACTGTTTGCTATCTAATCAGTGAGTAATGACTAATTTGCCATTGTGGTGACCCCTTGACCTATAAAAGGAGGGCTGTGGTGACCTTAGAAAGGATTTGGACCCTTGTACACTCATAGGCGCGTAGCTACTCTCGTCCCGAGGCCACCTTGCCGGGCTAGAGTATTGCGTCTCCACCATGGTCCTTTCATCAATCGACCAAAGCAGGAGTAGGGTTTTACGCCTCGCGGTGGCCCGAACCTGGGTAAAAACTGCTCGTGTGATCACTGTCGTGCTGCTCTATGCTCTCCGCTCTTTGTGCAATGTGCTCTTCCCCCCTGCCGAACCATAAGGGGCCGATGGTCCCATAGGTGGCCGTGTTATTCCACGACAAAATGCTATATGGATCAAAATGGGTTAGGTTGCAGAAAGCTATGGTGGCAATGCAGGTGATCTGGTGTAGAGCCTAGGAAAAGATGCCAAAATGTAAATTTTTTGATGGAGTCAAATGGTGTTGGAATCTATCTAGATGGATGTGGGATTTCAATAGCTACTCAACAAGATAAAGAATGCGAAAATCAGACTCCGGATGTGAAAGTTATGGTCAAATTAGTGAAACACGGGAGACAGACCCTACAGGGCTTGGATGTCCGGGGCGAGCCCGGACTTTCGGGGATGTATGTCCAGAAACCCGTGCGTTTTTGCACTCCAGGAGCCGGATGTCCGGCCGGGGACCCAGATGTCCGGCCCGATGGCCCGGATGTCCACCCGGTCGCCCGGATGTCCGGCCCGACGATTCAAGATCGGGTTTTACACTTCGAAACTCGATTTGGGGCGGAAATAGATGATTCCAAAGGCAAAATTGGACGAATTTCGTGGATGAAAATGGTGAGAAATATGGGGAAAATCTAGATCCACTTGAAACACTTCGAATCCATAGACCAAAACCAACAAAATCTCATCAAACCTACAAATTACAAAAACTTTGTGGGGCTAATTTTGGTGGGGATTTTCCAAATTAGGACGAAATCAAACAAAATTAGGCTAGAAAACAAAGGAGAGGACTCCAATTTCATGATGAACCTAAGCTCTGATCCAAGATGATGTAGGGTGGAAACCTAATGGCCGATCTTTCACGAATTGGAGGGGATTCCTCGAAGAACATGAAGAACACGGGGAAGAACGGGGAGTAATCAGAAGAGAAAAACTCAAGAACAAGTCCAAACACACATCCACTAGACTAACAAACACATGGATCCACAAGGTACATTGCTACTTCTTGAGCTTGCATTGGTTTTTCCCTTGAAGAGGAAAGGGTGATGCGCAGCAAAGTAGAGATAAGTATTTCCCTCAGTTAAGAACCAAGGTATCAATCCACTAGGAGAAACACGCAGGACCCCAATATATGCACCTACACAAACGATCAAACACTTGCACCCAACGCGATACGGGGGTTGTCAATCCCTCCACGGTCACTTGCAAAGGTGAGGTCTAAAACGTAAATAAAACTAAATAAAACGTAAAACAAAATAAAACTAAATAAATTGCAGCAAGGTATTTTCGTAAAAGATTACTAAAACGTAAAACAAAATAAAACTAAATAAATGCAGCAAGGTATTTTCATATATAGATCTGAAAATATATGAAGGAAAATAGACCCGGGGGTCATAGGTTTCACTAGAGGCTTCTCTCTTGAAGGCAAATAATACGGTGGGTGGACAAATTACTATCGAGCAATTGATAGAAAAGCGCAAAGTTATGACGATATCCAAGGCAATGATTATGCATATAGGCATCATGTCCGTGTCAAGTAGACCGACTCCTACCTACATCTACTACTATTACTCCACACATCGATCGCTATCCAGCATGCATCTAGAGTATTAAGTTCATAAGATCGGAGTAACGCCTTAAATAAGATGACATGATGTAGAGGGACAAACTCAAGCAATATGATGAAAACCCCATCTTTTTACCCTTGATGGCAAAAATACAATACGTGTCTCGCTACCCCTACTTTGTCACTGGGTGAAATCACGCAAGATTGAACCCAAAACTAAGCACCTCTTCCATTGCAAGAAAAACCAATCTAGTTGGCCAAACCAAACCGATAATTCGAAGAGAAATACAAAGATATCAAATCATGCATATAGGAATTCAGAGAAGATTCAAATAATATTCATAGATAAGCTTATCATAAGTCCACAATTCATCGATCTCGACAAACACACCGCAAAAGAAGATTACATCGGATAGATCTCCAGGAACATCAAGGAGAACATGCTATTGAGAATCAAAGAGAGAGAAGAAGGCATCTAGCTACTAGCTATGGACCCATAGGTCTGTGGTAAACTACTCACGCTTCATCGGAAGGGCAATAGGGTTGTTGTAGATGCCCTCCGTAATAGAATCCCCCTCTGACTGGATGCCGAAAAAGGCCCCAAGATGGGATCTCACGGGAATAGAAGGTTACGGCGGCAGAAAAGTATTTTAGTGGACGCTTTTGTTGATAATGTAATATTTGAGGATTTATAGAGCTGAGAGGGAGGTCGATGGACTCCCGATGGGCCCACAAGCTAGCCCCCCCCCCCCCCCCCGCCCCCCCCCCCCCCACCTAGGGCACGCCCTGAGGGCTTGTGGTGCTCTCGGGACTCTTCTGACTTCATCTCCAAGTTCCGTGGGTGTCTTCTGGTCCAAGAAAAATCATCATAAAGTTTTATTCCGTTTGGACTCCGTTTGATATTCCTTTTCTGTAAAACTCAAAAACAAGGAAAAAACGGAAACTGGCACTGTGCTCTAGGTTAATAAGTTAGTCCCAAAAATAATATAAAATAGCATATTAATGCATATCGAACATCCAAAACAGATAATATAATAGCATGGAACAACCAAAAATTGTAGATACGTTGGAGACGTATCAAGCATCCCCAAGCTTAATTCCTACTCGTCCTCGAGTAGGTAAATGATAAAAACGGAATTTTTTATGTGGAATGCTACCTAACATATGTAATTTTCTTTATTGTGGCATGAATGTTCAGATCCATAAGATTCAAAACAAAAGTTTAATATTGACATAAAAACAATAATACTTCAAGCATACAAGCAATTATGTTTTCTCAAAATAACATGGCCAAAGAAAGTCATCCCTACAAAATCATATAGTCTGGCTATGATCCATCTTTATCACACAAAGTATTAAATCATGCACAACCCCGATGACAAGCCAAGCAATTGGGGGGGGGGGGGGGGGGGGGGGGGGGGGGGGGGGGGGGGGGGGGGGGGGGGGGGGGGGGGGGGGGGGGGGGGGGGGGGGGGGGGGGGGGGGGGGGGGGGGGGGGGGGGGGGGGGGGGGGGGGGGGGGGGGGGGGGGGGGGGGGGGGGGGGGGGGGGGGGGGGGGGGGGGGGGGGGGGGGGGGGGGGGGGGGGGGGGGGGGGGGGGGGGGGGGGGGTGCCATGCAACGGATGCACTAGAGCTATAAGTTTATGAAAGCTCAGAAAGAAACTAAGTGGGTGTGCATCCAACTCGCTAGCTCACGAAGACCTAGGGAAATTTGAGGATGCCCATCATTGGAATATACAAGCCAGGTTATATAACAAAAAATTCCCACTAGTATATGAAAGTGACAACATAGGAGGCTCTCTATCATGAACATCATGGTGCTACTTTGAAGCACAAGTGTGGAAAAAGGATAGTAACATTGTTCCTTCTCTCTTTTCTCACATTTTTTGGGTGGGCTTCTTTGGCCTCTTCTATTTTTTTGTAAAGTCCGGAGACTCATCCCAACTTGTGAGGGAGTTGTAGCTTCCATCATCCTTTCCTCACATGGGACAATGCTCTAATAATGAATGCCTCCAGCGGCGTACCGGGATGTGCTATGATCTAGCATAGCAAACAACATCAAAAACGGACAAGCCATGAAAACATCATGCTAGCTCTCTTACGATCATGCAAAGCAATATGACAATGATGGAGCGTGTCATAATAAAATGAAACGGTGGAAGTTGCATGGCAATATATCTCGGAATCGCTATGGAAATGCCATAATTATATGGTGGGTGTAATGCACCAGCGAAAGTTGCGCGGTACTAGAGAGGCTAGCAATGGTGGAAGGGTTAGAGTGCGCATAATCCATGGACTCAACATTAGTCATAAAGAACTCATATACTTATTGCAAAAATTTATTAGTTATCAAAACAAAGTAATAGACGCATGCTCCTAGTGGGATAGATTGGTAGGAAAAGACTATCGCTCATCCCCGACCGCCACTCATAAGGAAGACAATCAATAAATAAATCATGCTCCGACTTCATCACATATTCACCATACGTGCATGCTTCGGGAATCACAAACTTCAACACAAGTATTTGTACCAATCCACAATTACACACTAGCATGACTCTAATATCACCATCTTTATATCTCAAAACAACGCACTTTATATGAAAGTTTTTATTATATCCCTCTTGGATGCCCATCATATTAGGACTAAATTCATAACCAAAACAAATTACCATGCTGTTTAGAAAGACTCTCAAAATAATATAAGTGAAGCATGAGAGTTTATCAATTTCTACAAAATAAGGCCATCACCGTGCTCTAAAAAAGATATAAGTGAAGCACTAGAGCAAAATTGCCTAGCTCAAAAGATATAAGTGAAGCACATAGAGTATTCTAATAAATTCACGATTCATCCATGTTTCTCTCAAAATCTCTCAAAAAGTGTGTACAGCAAGGATAATTGTGGCAAACTAAAAAGCAAAGACTCATATCATACAAGACACTCCAAGTAAAACACATATCGTGTGGTGAATAAAATATTGCCTCAAGTAAATTTACCGATAGACGAAGACGAAAAAGGGGATGCCATCCGGGGCATCCCCAAGCTTAGATGCTTGGTTGTCCTTGAATATTACCTTGGGGTGGCTTGGTCATCCCCAAACTTAGGCTCTTGCCACTCCTTATTCCATACTCCATCAAATCTTTACCCAGAACTTGAAAACTTGACAACACAAAACTCAAAAATAAACTCATGAGATCCGTTAGTATAAGAAAATAAATCACCACTTTTTGGTACTATTGTGAACTCATTCTATATTTATATTGGTGTAATATCTACTGTATTCCAACTTCTCCATGTTTCATACCCCCGATACTACTCATAGATTCATCAAAATAAGCAAACAACACAAAGAAAACAGAATCTGTCAAAAACAGAACAGTTTGTACTAATCTGTAAACTTCGTATACTTATGTAACTCCAAAAATTCTGAAACATTAGGACAACAAAGGCAATTCATATATAAATCTTTTGTAAATTATTCAGGATTTAATCACGCTTCTGTGATTTTTAATAATTCTGGCATTGAGCGCAAAAGTTTCTGTTTTTCAGCAAGATCAAATCAACGATATACAAAAGTATCCCAAAGGCTTTACTTGGCACAAACACTAATTAAAAACACTAAAACACAATTACTACAGAGGTAATAATGTGTATTTATTCAAGAACAGTAGCAAAAACAAAAAACACAAAAATAAATTTGGGTTGCCTCCCAACAAGCGCTATTGTTTAACGCCTAGCTAGGCATAAAACATAGATCTAGGTATTGTCATCTTTGGTATGCAATCCATAAGTATCCCTCATTATAGATTCATAAGGTAACTTAATTTTCTTTCATGGAAAGTGTTCCATGCCCTTCCTTAACGGAAATTGAAATCTAATGTTTCCTTCTTTCATATCAATAATTGCACCAATCATTCTAAGGGAAGGTCTACCAAGGATAATAGGACATGTAGGAGTGATATCTATATCAAGAACAATGAAATCTACGGGCACATAATTCCTATTTGGAACAATAAGAACATCATTAATCCTTCACATAGATTTCTTAATAGTGGAATCCGCAAGATGCAAATTTAAAGAACAATCATCAATTTCACGGAAACCTAACACATCACATAAAGTTTTTTGAATCGTGGAAACGCTAGCACCCAAATCACACAAAGCATGGCACTGATAATCTTTAATCTTAATCTTAATAGTAGGTTCCCACTCATCATAAAGTTTTCTAGGAATAGAAACTTCCAATTCGAGCTTTTCTTCAAAAGATGTCATCATAGCATCAACAATATGTTTAGTAAAAGCTTTATTTTGATTATAAGCATGAGGAGAATTTAACGTGGATTGCAACAAGGAAATACAATCTATCTAAGAACAATTATCATAATTAAAATCCTTGAAATCCAAAAGAGTGGGTTCATACTACTTAAAGTTTTGACCTCTCCAATCCCATTTTTATCCATTTTTGCATCAAGATCTATAAACTCCAAATCATTGGGACGCCTTTTAACTAAAGTTGACTCATCTCTAGTCCCATCTTTATCAAGATTTATATTAGAAAACAAAGATTAAAAAGGAGTCACATCAATCACTTTAAGATCTTCATCATTATTTTCACAAAAACTAGAAGAACATGCTTTTACAGACCAATCTCACTTAGCACGCATCTTAGCGGTTCTTTCTTTGCACTCATTAATAGAAATTCTCATAGCTTTCAGAGATTCATTAATATCATGCTTGGGTGGAATAGATCTAATTTTTAAAGAATTAACATCAAGAGAAATTCTATCCATGTTCCTAGCCAAATCATCAATCTTAAGCAATTTTTCTTCGACCAAAGCATTGAAATTCTTTTGAGAACTAATAAATTATTTAATGTTGTTCTCAAGATCAGAGGGCATCTTATTAAAATTTCCATAAGAATTGTTGTAGGAATTACCATAATTATTAGAGGAATTACTAGGAAACGGCATAGGATTGAAATTACCTCTATACGCGTTATTACCAAAATTGTTCCTACCAACAAAATTCACACCCATAGATTCATTATTATTCTCAACCAAAGTAGACAAAGGCATATCATTGGGATAAATAGGAGCACTCTTACTAGCAAACAATTTCATAAGTTCATCCATCTTTCCACTCAAAACATTAATCTCTTCAATCGCATGCACCTTTTTACTAGTAGAAGATCTTTTGGTATGCCATTGAGAATAATTAACCATAATATTATATAGGAGTTTGGTAGCTTCTCCTAATGTAATTTCCATAAAAGTACCTCCCGCGGCTGAATCTAAAAGATTTCTATAAGCAAAATTCAATCCGGCATAAATTTTTTGTATGATCATCCACAAATTTAAGCCATGAGTAGGGAAATTTCGTATCATCAATTTCATCCTCTTCCAAGCTTGTGCAACATGTTCATGATCAAGTTTCTTAAAATTCGTAATATCATTCCTAAGGGAGATGATCTTAGCAGGAGGAAAATACTTGGAAATAAAAGCATCTTTACACTTATTCCATGAATCAATACTGTTTTTAGGCAAAGATGAAAACAAAGTTTTAGCACGATCTCGTAGTGAGAACGGAAATAGCTTAAATTTAACAATATCATTATCCACATCTTTCTTCCTTTGCATATCACACAACTCAATGAAATTATTCAGATGGGATGCGGCATCTTCACTAGGAAGGCCAGAAAATTGATCTTTCATAACAAGATTCAGCAAAGCGGCATTAATTTCATAATGTTTCCACACTAGTGGCGGGACCAATCGGAGTACTAATAAATTCATTATTATTAGTATTGGAAAAGTCCCACAACTTGGTATTTTCTTGAGACATCCTGACAAAGCAAGCTATCTAACACACGAGCAACCTAAAAGCAAACAAAAAGACAACGGAAGAAGGGCGAATAAAAAGGCAAATCTTTTTGCACGAACACATACCAGTGAACGAACCAAACCCTAGCAGCGGATGAACAAACCCTAGAACCGAAGGAACAGCAAAAACAAACTAGGGTTAGGAGGGGGACGAACAAACAGAAGCCATCCCGAGAACATATCAAGCAACCAACTTCCTCCGACGATCCCTCCTCCGAGAGAACAAAGGCGAATCGATCGAACGACCTCCATCGCCGCTGCAGGATGAGGAAGAAGGAGAAAAGCCACAACTGCCATGATATATCAGTCAGAACCGAAGGGAGGTCGGGTCGCGCATGCAGTGTAAATGGGCCGAGCCCAGCTAAACCGCTGCAGGCGCTGGTTAGCAGAAAACCGAAGAAACCGGCGCCTGCAGCGCCAAATAGGTTTTGCCGTGTACAGCGGCGTCGTGGGATCGACCGCCACACCTAGTCCAACTGGGCCTTTAGCCCATATAAGATTTTTGTTCCTCTCGTGCGAGAAGGGCTAACCAATAAGTTGCTTGCTACATTTCCAGAAGCTCCACCTAGAGCAACTGGTTGCTTCATACATAATTGACCTAGAGGTCCATGGTTCAAATCCCATCACTCACACCTTCTCTTTTAATTTATTTTTGGCCTCACCCATTTATTTTCCATACTCTCTCTCTCCCTCATTTTCTTTTCCTATTCTTACATCAAGTGCAATAACTACGGACTCTACCTTATTCATCAGTTCAAACATAATATTGGCATAATTATGTAGCAAAAGAAAGCTAGGGTATTACAAACATAGTAGAGCCTTAAGCAAGATGACATGATGTAGAGGGATAGATCCAATCAATATGAACAAACCCCATCTTTTTATCCTTAATGGCAACAGTACAAATACGTGTCAGTGACAGAAAATGTCCCTTTCTGTCACTGAGATTGAGCACCGCAAGATTGAACCCATTACAAAGCATCTCTCCCATTGCAAGAAAAATCAATCTAGTTAGCCAAACCAAATCAATAGATCGAAAAGAAATACAAAGCTATCTTAATCATGCATAAAAGAGTTCAGAGAAGACTCAAATAATATTCACAGATAATCTGATCATAAACCCACAATTCATCGGATCTCAACAAACACACCGCAAAAGAAGATTACATCAATAGATCTCCAAGAACATCGAGGAGAACATTGTATTGAAGATCAAAGAGAGAGAAGAAGCCATCTAGCTACTAGCTATGGACCCGTAGTTCTATGGTAAACTACTCACACATCATCGGAAGGGCAGCAAGGTTAATGTAGAAGCCCTCCATGATCGAATCCCCCTCTGACAGAGTACCGAAAAATGCCCCCAGATGGGATCTCACGAAGACAGAAACTTGCGGCGGCGAAAATGTATTTTTGGTGTGCCCTATGGTCTTCAGGGAATATTTGGGTATTTATAGAAGAACCCCCCCCCCCCCCCCCCCCCCCCCCCCCCCCCCCCCCCCCCCCCCCCCCCCCCCCCCCCCCCCCCCCCCCCCCCCCCCCCCCCCCCCCCCCCCCCCCCCCCCCCCCCCCCCCCCCCCCCCCCCCCCCCCCCCCCCCCCCCTGTGGTGCCCTCGGGACTCTACTGACTTCATCTCCAAGTTCCGTGGGTGTCTTCTGGTCCAAGAAAAATCATCGTAAAGTTTTATTCCGTTTGGACTCCGTTTGATATTCATTTTCTATAAAACTCGAAACAAGGAAAAAACAGAAACTGGCACTGGGCTCTAGGTTAATAAGTTAGTCCCAAAAATAATATAAAATAGCATATTAATGCATATAAACATCCAAAACAGAGAATTTTTTATGTGGAATGCTACCTAACATATTTATCCATGTAATTTTCTTTATTTGGCATGAATGTTCACATCCATATGATTCAAAACAAAAGTTTAACATTGACATAAAAAACAATAATACTTCAAATATACTAACAAAGCAATTATGTCTTCTGAAAATAACATGGCCAAAGAAAGCTATCCCTACAAAATCAGATAGTTTGGCTATGCTCCATCTTTATCAAACAAAATATTCAAATTATGCACAACCTCGATGACAAGCCAAGCAATTGTTTCATACTTTTGATGTTCTCAAACCTTTTGAACTTTTACGCAATACATGAGCGTGACCATGGACATAGCACTATAGGTGGAATAGAATATGGTGGTTGTGGAGAAGACAAACAGAAGGAGATAGTCTCACATCAACTAGGCGTATCAACGGGTTATGGAGATGCCCATCAATAGATATCAATGTGAGTGAGTAGGGATTGCCATGCAACGGACGCACTAGAGCTATAAGTTTATGAAAGCTCAGAAAGAAACTAAGTGGGTGTGCATCCAACTCGCTTGCTCACGAAGACCTAGGGCAAATTGAGGATGCCCATCATTGGAATATACAAGCCAAGTTATATAACAAAAAATTCCCACTAGTATATGAAAGTGACAACATAGGAGGCTCTCTATCATGAAGATCATGGTGCTACTTTGAAGCACAAGTGTGGAAAAGGATAGTAACATTGTTCCTTCTCTCTTTTCTCTCATTTTTTTGGTGGGCTTCTTTGGCCTCTTTTATTTTTTTGTAAAGTCCGGAGACTCATCCCAAGGGGGGGGGGGGGGGGGGGGGGGGGGGGGGGGGGGGGGGGGGGGGGGGGGGGGGGGGGGGGGGGGGGGGGGGGGGGGGGGGGGGGGGGGGGGGGGGGGGGGGGGAAGAATTACAACTCGATACTTAGAACAAAATATGACTCTATATGAATGCCTCCAGCGGCGTACCGGGATGTGCAATGATCTAGCATAGCAAACGACATCAAAAAATGGACAAGCCATGAAAACATCATGCTAGCTCTCTTACGATCGTGCAAAGCAATATGACAATGATGGAGCGTGTCATAAAATAACAAAACGGTGGAAGTTGCATGGCAATATATCTCGGAATGGCTATGGAAATGTCATAATTATATGGTGGGTGTAATGCACCGGTGAAAGTTGCGCGGTACTAGAGAGGCTAGCAATGGTGGAAGTGTTAGAGTGCGTATAATCCATGGACTCAACATTAGTCATAAAGAACTCACATACTTATTGCAAAAATTTATTAGTTATCAAAACAAAGTAATAGACGCATGCTCCTAGGGGGATAGATTGGTAGGAAAAGACTATTGCTCGTCCCCGACCACCACTCATAAGGAAGACAATCAATAAATAAATCATGCTCCGACTTCATCACATAATGGTTCAGCATACGTGCATGCTTCGGGAATCACAAGCTTTAACACAAGTATTTGTACCAGTCCACAATTACACACTAGAATGACTCTAATATCACCATCTTTATATCCCAAAACAATCATAAAGAATCAAACTTCACATAGTATTCAACGCACTTTATATGAATTTTTTTATTATATCCCTCTTGGATGCCCATCATATTAGGACTATAGGTGGAATAGAATATGGTGGTTGTGGAGAAGACAAAAAGAAGGAGATGGGGGGGGGGGGGGGTAGGCGTATCAATGGGCTATGGAGATGCCCATCAATAGATATCAATGTGAGTGCGTAGGGATTGCCATGCAATGGATGCACTAGAGCTATAAGTTTATGAAAGCTCAAAAGAGAACTAAGTGGGTGTGCATCCAACTTGCTTGCTCACGAAGACCTAGGGCAATTTGAGGAAGCCCATCGTTGGAATATAGAAGCCAAGTTCTATAATGAAAAATTCCCACTAGTATATTGTAGTGACAACATAGGAGACTCTCTATCATGAAGATCATGGTGCTACTTTGAAGCACAAGTGTTGAAAAAGGATAGTAACATTGCCCTTCTCTCTTTTTTTTGTTTGGCTTCTTTGGCCTCTTTTTTTTGTTGGCTTCTTTGGCCTCTTTTATTTTTGTTCTCACATGGGGCAATGCTCTAATAATGAAGATCATCACACTTTTATTTACTTACAACTCGATACTTAGAACAAAATATGACTCTATATGAATGCCTCCGGCGGTGTACCGGGATGTGCAATGACTCAAGAGTGAAATGTGTAAAAAATTATGAAAGGTGGCTTTGCCACAAATACTATGTCAAGTACATGATCATGCAAAGCAATATGACAATGATGGTATGTGTCATTATAAATGGAACGGTGGAAGTTGCATGGCAATATATCTCGGAATGGCTGTGGAAATGCCATAATAGGTAGGTATGGTGGCTGTTTTGAGGAAGGTAATAGGTAGGTGTATGGCACCGGAGAAAGTTGCGCGGTGCTAGAGAGGCTAGCAATTGTGGAAGGGTGAGAGTGCATATAATCCATGGACTCAACATTAGTCATAAAGAACTCACATACTTATTGCAAAAATCAATTAGTCATCAAAACAAAGTACTACGCGCATGCTCCTAGGGGATTAGATTGGTAGGAAAAGACCATCGCTCGTCCCTGGCCGCCACTCATAAGGAGGACAATCAATAAATAAATCATGCTCCAACTTCGATACATAACGGTTCACCATATGTGCATGCTACGTCAATCACAAACTTTAACACAAGTATTTCTCCAATCCACAATTACTCACTAGCATGACTCTAATATCACCATCTTTATATCTCAAAACAATCATAAGGAATCAAACTTCTCATAGTGTTCAATGCACTTTATATGAAAGTTTTTATTATATCCCTCTTGGATGCCTATCATATTAGGACTAAATTCATAACCAAAGCAAATTACCATGCTGTTTAGATACTCTCAAAATAATATAAGTGAAGCATGAGAGTTCAATAGTTTCTACAAAATAAAACCACCGCCGTGCTCTAAAAACATATAAGTGAAGCACTAGAGCAAAATTGTCTAGCTCAAAAGATACAAGTGAAGCACATAGAGTATTCTAATAAATCATGATTCATGCGTATCCCTCTCAAAAGGTCTGTACAGCAAGGATGATTTTGGAAAACTAAAAAGTAAAGACTCATATCATACAAGACGCTCCAAGCAAAACATCATGTGGTGAATAAAAATATAGCCTCAAGTAAAGTTACCGATAGACGAAGACGAAAGAGGGGACGCCATCCCGGGCATCCCCAAGCTTAGGCTCTTGGTTGTCCTTGAATATTATCTTGGGGTGCCTTGGGCATCCCCAAGATTAGGCTCTTACCACTCCTTATTCCACAGTCCATCAAATCTTTACCCAAAACTTCACAACACAAAACTCAACAGAAAATCTCATAAGATCCGTTAGTATAAGAAAATAAATCACCACTTTTGGTACTGTTGTGAACTCATTCTTTATTTATATTGGTGTAATATCTACTGTATTCCAACTTTTTCCATGGTTCATACCCCCTGATACTACCCATAGATTCATCAAAATAAGGAAACAACACATAGAAAACAGACAGAACAGTCCGTAGCAATCTGTAACTCTCGAATACTTCTGTAACTCCAAAAATTCTGAACAATTAGGACAACCTGGGCAATTTGTGTAAAAATTTGTGCAAAAAAATCAGATCAAAAGCATGCTTCTGTAAAAAATGAGAATTATTTTCTTGGGCGCAAAAGTTTCTGGTTTTTAGCAAGATCAAAACAACTATCACCGTAAGCCATCCCAAAGGTCTTACTTGGCACAAACACTAATTAAAACACAAAAACACATCTAACCAGAGGCTAGATGAATTATTTATTGAAATACAGAACCAAAAAAAGCAAGAACAAAAAGAAAATTGGGTTGCCTCCCAACAAGCGCTATTGTTTAATGCCCTTAGCTAGGCATAAAAACATAGAACTAGGTATTGTCATCTTCTCCCTTTTGGTAGTAAAGAGAGAATTTCTTATCCAGAGCATTTATCTTCCTATTTTGTGAAAGCACATGGCCATTAATAGTGGAAGAAAGATTAAGCATACTTTGAAAATTTGCATCTAAACTAGCCTTCATCTCTTTGATTGTTTCATTTTGATAAAAGCACATAAGAGTAATTGATTCAACATTTTCACCTTTGGAGTGCCCAAATATAGTTTTCATATTTTCATAAGTATCAAAGGCATCTCCTCCAAGAAAACCATTTTCAAATATAGAATCCAAAACTTGTTTAAGAGAAAGAGGTAAACCAACATAAAAGCTTCTAAAGTAATCTCAATATGATAATGAGGCACATGGCTAGCTTAAATCCTTAATAGTCTATCCCAAGCATCTTTCAAAGATTCATCGAGCAAGTAACGAGAAATTCCGGGATCATCTTCATCAAAATTGTTTAATTTTTTCTTAACAACCTCGAAAGGTCTTTCCGTAGCATCATTATTTATGAGCTTAGAAAGGACAGAGGGGCTATCCAAGGCATTAAAACTCGGGAGAATACCATTAGCCCTTTTAGAGTCAGCCATAGCGATAGAAAGACAGGTTTACGCAAATAAGAGAACGGCGAGAGAAAAGGCAAATCTTTTTGAAAATCATTTTAGAAGTGGGGGAGAGGAAAACGAGAGGCAAATGGAGAATAATGTAATGCAAAAGATGAGAGTTTATGATGGGTACTTGGTAGGCTTGATGTAGACTTGACTTAGCATAGATCTCCCCGGCAACGACACGAGAAATTCTTCCTGCTACTTCTTGAGCTTGCGTTGGTTTTTTCCTTGAAGAGGGGGGGGGGGGGGGGGGGGGGTAGAGATAAGTATTTCCCTCAGTTAAGAACCAAGGTATCAATCCAGTAGGAGAAGAACGTGCAAATCACCAATACCTGCACAAACAATCAAACACTTGCACCCAACGCGATAAATGGGTTGTCAATCCCTTCACGGTCACTTGCAAAGGTGAGATCTGATAGAGATAGATAAATAAACGATAAAATATTTTTGGGTTTTTTGGTTTATAGATCTGAAAATAAAAGATTGCAAAATAGTAGATCGGAAACTAATATGATGGAAAATGGACCCGGGGGCCATAGGTTTCACTAGAGGCTTCTCTCATGAAGGCAAATAATACGGTGGGTGAAAAAATTACAGTCGAGCAATTGATAGAAAAGCGCAAAGTTATGACGATATCCAAGGCAATGATTATGCAATATAGGCATCACGTCCGTGTCAAGTAGACCGACTCCCGCCTGCATCTACTACTATTAGTCCACACATCGACCGCTATCCCATACATCTAGAGTATTAAGTTCATAAAGAATGGAGTAACTGCTTAAGTAAGATGACATGATGTAGAGGAATAAACTCATGCAATATGATATAAACCCCATCTTTTTATCCTCGATGGCAACAATTGAATACGTGTCTCGCTACCCCTACTTTGTCACTGGGTGAAATCATGCAAGATTAAACCCAAAGCTAAGCACCTATCCCATTGCAAGAAAAATCAATCTAGTTGGCCAAACCAAACCGGTAATTCGAAGAGAAATACAAAGATACCAAATCATGCATATAAGAATTCAGAGAAGATTCAAATAATATTCATAAATAAGCTAATCATAAATCCATAATTCATCGGATCTCGACAAACACACCGCAAAAGAAGATTACATCGGATAGATCTCTAAGAACATTGAGGAGAACATTGTATTGAGAATCAAAGAGAGAGAAGAAGCCATCTAGCTACTAGCTATGGACCGTAGGTCTGTGGTAAACTACTCACACTTCATCAGAAGGGCAATAGAGTTGATGTAGATGCCCTCCGTGATCGAATCCCCCTCCGGCTGGATGCCGGAAAAGGCCCCTAGATGGGATCTCACGGGAACAGAAGGTTGCAGCGGTGGAAAAGAGTTTTCGTGGATGCTTCTAGTGGTTTGGGAATATATGTGAATATATAGGAGGAAGAACTAGGTCAGGTGGGTCACGAGGGGCCCACAAGGTAGGGGGCGCACCCGACCCCCCTGGGCGCGCCCTCCACCCTTGCCGCCACCTCATGGCTCTCCTGACTTGAACTCCAAGTCTCCTGGGTGTCTTCTGGTCCAAGAAAAATCATCGCGAAAGTTTTATTCCGTTTGGACTCTGTTTTGTATTCCTTTTCTGCGAATCTCAAAAACAAGGAAAAAAACAGAAACTGGCATTGGGCTCTAGGTTAATAAGTTAGTCCCAAAAATAGGGGGGGGGGGGGGGGGGGGGGGGGGGGGGGGGGGGGGGGGGGGGGGGGGGGGGGGGGGGGGGGGGGGGGGGGGGGGGGGGGGGGGGGGGGGGGGGGGGGGGGGGGGGGGGGGGGGGGGGGGGGGGGGGGGGGGGGGGGGGGGGGGGGGGGGGGGGGGGGGGGGGGGGGGGGGGGGGGGGGGGGGGGGGGGGGGGGGGGGGGGGGGGGGGGGGGGGGGGGGGGGGGGGGGGGGGGGGGGGGGGGGGGGGGGGGGGGGGGGGGGGGGGGGGGGGGGGGGGGGGGGGGGGGGGGGGGGGGGGGGGGGGGGGGGGGGGGGGGGGGGGGGGGGGGGGGGGGGGGGGGGGGGGGGGGGGGGGGGGGGGGGGGGGGGGGGGGGGGGGGGGGGGGGGGGGGGGGGGGGGGGGGGGGGGGGGGGGGGGGGGGGGGGGGGGGGGGGGGGGGGGGGGGGGGGGGGGGGGGGGGGGGGGGGGGGGGGGGGGGGGGAATATAATAGCATGGAACAATAAAAAATTATAGATACATTGGAGACGTATCATTTCCCATATCTAAATAGCTAGCCCTCACTAACCTATTTCTCTCAACATGCAAGCATGACACCTCATCAAGTAACATGCATTAGAAAAGACCCACTTCAACTTTCAATGATTCATAGGAAAAGGTTCACCTCAACATGCAAACATGCATGATATATTTCTATATCTAATTGGAAATGCTTCCTATCTATAGTCTGACAGGCCAGTCGAACACCGTCGATTCAACTAAAATCTGATCTGATCCAAACAAATTGTGCTCCTTAACAAAAAAACATCGGCATGAATTAACTACCCAGAGCTCCACGAGTAAACCTCTCCCTAATCCCTCCCCTAATGTCCCTCGATTCCAATCAAAGCCGCCACATGCCTGATCTCCTCCACGCCCAGATCCCCTTCTTCCCCCGCCTCGCACGCAACATCCTCTTTCTCCTTGCTATCGAGCAGCACGGCCACCCCACCGGCTAGCTCCACCCTACTGTTTTTGCAAATTAACAACATCATCTTCTCCACTGATGCTTTGCTACCCTCGGGCGAAAAACCCGGTGTGCCATGTGCTGAATCGATTGTCAGAGTAGCACCAACACTGGCCGATAGTTCATCTACAACCCCGATTTGATTATTCCCTTTGAATTTCTGCAGTGCAATTTTCTTTGCATTTCATCCAGCAGCTAAGTACCCATTGGTTTGTCTGTTGATTGGTTGCCTAATTTGGTAACCCATAGCTATATGTACATTTTATCATCAAACTTTTTGTACGTCAAGCTTTGTAGATAATTGATAACCCATAGCTATATTGTGGCACCCCGGCTCAGAGCGACCGGTTTGCCTTGCATTGCCAGCCCAAAGATCAAGTCTTCTGGCAACACACAACAGATTAGTACAAAAATACAACTACTTTATTGGTACTAGCGGATCATAGAGTTTGATATTACATCAAGTAGCGAGGCCAAGGGGGGGGGGGGGGGGGGGGGGGGGGGGGGGGGGGGGGGGGGGGGGGGGGGGGGGGGGGGGGGGGGGGGGGGGGGGGGGGGGGGGGGGGGGGGGGGGGGGGGGGGGGGGGGGGGGGGGGGGGGGGGGGGGGGGGGGGGGGGGGGGGGGGGGGGGGGGGGGGGGGGGGGGGGGGGGGGGGGGGGGGGGGGGGGGGGGGGGGGGGGGGGGGGGGGGGGGGGGGGGGGGGGGGGGGGGGGGGGGGGGGGGGGGGGGGGGGGGGGGGGGGGGGGGGGGGGGGGGGGGGGGGGGGGGGGGGGGGGGGGGGGGGGGGGGGGGGGGGGGGGGGGGGGGGGGGGCTCATAACAGGGCCTTTCCGACCCGCTTACCATCTCGGTTACCTCGTAACCACGAAACTCATCATATCAAGGTGATCACTTCCGGATCACAGCCGAAACCATCTCGATGGTCTCAGCAACTTCACCATCGTAACCAGTGCCACAAATATTCACTTAGTGTGCAAGTTTTTAATATTTTTGTTGATCCACAGTGTGACCTACTATGAACTTGTGTCCATGATTGAGGACGCAGCTATCGATATATTATACACACTCTGTAGAGGTTAGCACATTGTACCCACACCACGGAACCCATGGCCTCAGACTCCCATTCGGGTGGACTAACGGCATTCCGACAGAACCAGCCTATTGCCATGACACTCTCCCGTCCACTCCGATCAACTCCCCTTTGGGCTAAGTCATGGGTGGCCCCAATGCCACTCCGGACATCCAACGGCCACTGTCGTGGCAAAAACAATCGTCCCAAACGGGGACATGGTACCAAAACAACTACGAGCACACAAGGTTATACCTGCCTACCGAGCCAGGGTAGCGCCAGCAAATAACCTTCCCTAGTTGGAGGCACCGGCGAGAGGCATAACAACAGACCGCGAAAGGGCCCCCTCATAAAGGCAAATGTGGTTGCACTTAGGGAAGCTCGATTTGGTGGCACCATGACTCGATAAATGATACGTCTCCAACATATCTATAATTTTTGATTGTTCCATGCTATTATATTATCTGTTTTGGATGTTTTATATGCATTAATATGCTATTTTATATGATTTTTGGGACTATCCTATTAACCTAGAGCTGAGTGTCAGTTTCTGTTTTTTCCTTGTTTTAGAGTTTAGCAGAAAAGGAATACCAAACGGAGTCCAAACGGAATAAAACTTTTGCCATGATTTTTCTTGGACCAGAAGACACCCAGGAGACTTGGAGTGCAAGTCAGAAGAGCCTCGAGGCGGCCACAAGGGTGGAGGATGCGCCCAGGGGGGTGGGGCGCGCCCCCAACCTTGTGGGCCCCTCGAGGATCCCCTGACCTAGATCTTCCTCATATATATACTCTTATACCCTAAAAAGATCGAGGGGAGCAACGAAACCACTTTTCCACCACCGCAACCTTCTATACTCGTGAGATCCCATCTTGGGGCCTTTCTGGCGTCCTACCGGAGGGGGATTCGATCACGGAGGGCTTCTACATCAACACCATTGCCTCTCCGATGAAGCGTGAGTAGTTTACCACAGACCTACTGATACGTCTCCGTCGTATCTATAATTTTTTATTGTTCCATTACAATATTCTACAACTTTTACATACTTTTGGCAACTTTTTATACTATTTTTGGGACTAACATATTGATCCAGTGCCCAGTGCCAGTTCCTGTTTGTTGCATGTTTTTTGTTTCACAGAAAATCCATATCAAACGGAGTCCAAATGGGATAAAAACTGACGGAGATTTTTTTTGAATATATGTGATTTTTGGGAAGAAGAATCAACGCGAGATGTTGCCCGAGGGGACCACGAGGCAGGGTGGCGCGCCCCAGGGGGTCAGGCACGCCCTGGGCCCTCGTGGCCACCGCGTAAGGCGGTTGGTGCCCTTCTTTCGCCACAAGAAATCCAATATCCGGATAAAAATCGTGTCCAAATTTCATCCCAATCGGAGTTACGGATCTCCGGGAATATAAGAAACGGTGAAAGGGCAGAATCAGGAACGCAGAAACAGAGAGAGACAGATCCAATCTCGGAGGGGCTCTCGCCCCTCCCATGCCATGGAAGACAAGGACCAGAGGGGAAACCCTTCTCCCATCTAGGGAGAAGGTCAAGGAAGAAGAAGAAGAAGGGGGGCCTCTCCCCCTCTCTTCTGGTGGCGCCGGAACGCCGCCGGGGCCATCATCGTCACCGCAATCTACACCAACGGGGGGGGGGGGGGGGGGGGGGGGGGGGGGGGGGGGGGGGGGGGGGGGGGGGGGGGGGGGGGGGGGGGGGGGGGGGGGGGGGGGGGGGGGGGGGGGGGGGGGGGGGGGGGGGGGGGGGGGGGGGGGGGGGGGGGGGGGGGGGGGGGGGGGGGGGGGGGGGGGGGGGGGGGGGGGGGGGGGGGGGGGGGGGGGGGGGGGGGGGGGGGGGGGGGGGGGGGGGGGGGGGGGGGGGGGGGGGGGGGGGGGGGGGGGGGGGGGGGGGGGGGGGGGGGGGGGGGGG
Organism: Thinopyrum obtusiflorum; assembly: GCA_036873465.1. Taxonomy (NCBI): domain Eukaryota; kingdom Viridiplantae; phylum Streptophyta; class Magnoliopsida; order Poales; family Poaceae; genus Thinopyrum; species Thinopyrum obtusiflorum. The sequence goes on along the minus strand of JAAAWM010011250.1, from coordinate 11,359 downwards.
GGGGGGGGGGGGGGGGGGGGGGGGGGGGGTTAGTCAGGATAAGTGTACCAGATGTTCCCCTTCAAAATGGCCAATTGTTGGTGCCCTTCCCGCTCAATATTTGGGAAGAGGCCCAGGGCCTTTGCCTATAAATAGGACTAGCCACCCTCAGGGTAGGGGGGATCGAGAATCGGCCAACCCAGAAACAAGTTGGGATCGAAATCAGAGAGAGGATCAAGAAGAGAGAGAGAAGGGTGGTTGAACTCCTCCCAGCAGTTCATCACCCCGACCAAGAGCAGACCCTCGCGAGGCTGTTCTTCCTTATATTGCTCATCATCATCAGCCCAAGAGGCAATCCACCACACCACACACTGGAGTAGGGTATTACACCACAACGGTGGCCCGAACCAGTATAAACCTGTCACATCCTAGTTAGCCATGCATTAGAGTGTTGCATCATGTTTACTCTTTCATCAGAAACTTGAAATGGGGATGACAGAACCCCCAGTCCCCTCTGAAACCAACTAGGGTTACTAAAAAGAAATTTCAATGAACCTGAAATGCCCTTCTAAAATGCCCATCATTTTTGTCTTGGTTCAGAACCTCTGCCAAAAGTGGTGCACATTTTCCTAGGCCATCCTAGGGTTTTTGAATTAAATCATAAATATTTGAATTTGGGCATTTAAAATTATATAAAATATTTAAATGCTCAAATATCTCCAAACTAAAATGTTTCATGTTGGAAATAATCCAACTATGGACCAGGAGTAGTTTGGTGATTTTAGGTGTAGCCTAAGTATTTTATTTAATTCAACAAAGTTGCAGAAGTATTAAAAAAACATAAAACAGAAAGAAAATGCGAAAAGCTTACCTGGCGCCCAGCACCCGGCCCACCTGCCGGCCCAGCCCAGCACCGCGCCAGCGAGCTGCTTGCCGGCCAGGCAGGCAGGCAGGTGCTCCACGGCGAGCACCGCATGGGTGCCACGCACCTGCTCGCCGCCTCGCCGCCTCCCTCGCCCGACTAACGCCGTGAATCGCCCTCCCTCTCTCCTCTGAACCCCCCAGACACCCCCTCCTCTCTCCAGCTCCTCCCCCTCGCTCTCCCACGCCATGGCCGACGCCATCACCGCCACCCCCTCGCCGTAGCCACACCCTCCGTCAACCCCACGCCGTGCCACCGTATCCAGGAGCTCCGCCGCCGTCCACTTCATCGAGCTAGCCGAGCCCCGTGTGCTCGTGCGGCCCGAGACCACCGCACCGACCTCGCCCGAGCTCGCCGTCGCCGGAGATCCCCTTCAATGCCGTCGCCGCCTCAGCTCGTCCCCGACCCCGCCGGTGGCCTCTACGGGAGCGCTGTGAGCCTAGCTACCCCTCCGACCCTCTCTCTCTCTCATTCCCTAGCCGTGTAGCCACCGCACGAAGATCACACGCACACACCGCCGCGGATCTCGTCGCCGACGTGCCCCCGGCCATCCTCCGGCCAACCCGCGGTGTCCAACGCACTCACCACGCTGCGTCGGGTCCAACCGTGCACTCCCCGCACCTCACCAATCCCCCTAGCGACAAGTTCGACTTTGGCCGAACTCCAGTGGCCACCAAAGTCGTCGCCGGCGCCAACTCCGGCCACCCCGACCCCAACGGACTCCACCAAGAGCTGCGGCTCGACCTCAGCTCCGCTCCGGTGCCCTCCGCGGCTCGTTTGGTTGCCGGAACGGCAAAAATCACTTCCGCCGCCGCGTCGGGCTCGCCGGCGGCTAAACGCCGGTGCAGCTGACCGGGTTTGACCACGGGTGGGCCCTGGTTGACTCCCCTGAGTCAATGACAGGTGGGGCCCAGCCTTGTTAATTAAACAGGTTTAGTTTAATTAAACTTTAATTAATTTAATCACCCTGACATGCGGGACCCACTGTCAGGTTTGACCCGGACGTGTTCCGTTGACCTGCTGACGTCACACTGACGTCAGGCTGACGCAATAATTGATTTTCTGGAATTAATCTAATATAGGAAATTCCAAAATATATTTTAAATTTCAAAAATTCATAACTTTTATTCTGTAACTCCAAATCAGACAAATTATATATGAAAAATGATCAGAAAAATCCAATCTATCCATCTGTACTATTTTCATGCATGTTTAAACAAGTTAACCTGATGTTTAATGCAGAACAAGGAAAAACACTTTAAAGGGCCATGTTTGGGTCTAAAATTTGAATCTTTGATTCAAATTGGTCCAAACCCTTCTGGTCTTAGTTGCATTAGCCCAACACACTCATATTGCTATGTTTCATGCATGCATCATACTGTTGCACATTGTTTGGTGATGGTTGTATATCGGTGTTCTTTGCGGCAGGTTCTGCCTCCGAGGAGTACCGTGATTACCCTAACGAAGAACCGTATCAGTGCATCGAACCATCAGGCAAGCAACCAACCATTTGATCATATCGATACAACCCATGTTCTCGCTCCTGCTCTCTTTTACTGCATTAAGACAACGCGTTTCAAAATGCTGTGTGCTACGGTAGTTGAACCCATTTCCTCTGCATGACCTGTCATTGCCACAGTAACTAGATGAAACCCACTAGCATGTGTAGGAGTTGATTGAGCCCTATGGATGTGTTGTTCCTACCTTGCTATGCCTGCTATGCTTAGAGTCGTGTCAGGTCTGGTTCATCTGGGTGATGGGCTAGAGTGAAATGATTATGTCGGTAATGGGAGTGGTGTGGTGAACACAATCAGGTTCACGTGTTACTAATCAGTAGTACCTTATAGGTTTGATTAATACAAGCCTAGTTCAGTTCTACTACCACATTATGTTGCTAGGATGGACTCAGAACTTGATATTGTTAGCGACGCCGCTCTCCTTTCTCACCGAACGACGGCTGCTTGAGCGCCAAAGGGGACATCCTGAGCATCGCGACTCAGGGGCTCTTACTGGACCCCGGGTCGCTCACCTCCTAGCCTTGACCACGGCATCACGACCTGGCATACCAGCGACGGCTGCAGCCACCTTGGGACTGGGACCTCTCGGCGCAGAGCACCAAGCCCTCATGAGGTTCGAAAGGGAGAACTACGCTAAGACGGAATGAGCAACTCGCACAATTCTACGACAAGGGTTATATTAACAAACAGGATCACAGGCACCTTACAAGCCCCCACGGGACGCGTCTTTGATTCCTCGCAGGGAACAAATCCTAAAGGACGCTAACTACATGCGCCCCTGCAAAAGACGCCATCATCAATAGTGGGCCGTCAAGCACCGGCACCAACCTCATCCAGATCAGAGTCGGTGACAGCCTGACGAGCCTGCCCTGCTCCAGGAGCGGCACCGGCTCGGGGGCTCGTAGCTGTCGTCGCTCGTCTCCGGAGTCGTGAAGAGCTCGCCGGAGAAGCTGGACCCTCCGCCGCCTCCGCCGCCTGAGCAGCCGCCAAGGGAGCGGTCGGCGGGCCCAGCCCTCGCTGTAGCAGGGTCCCGACCACCTCTCCCGGGGCAGCACTCCAGCCGGCACCCGTTAGCATCGAAGACCTTGAAGAACATCACCGAAGCTCCGTCGTACTCCAGGTGGATCGCGAAGGCGCCTCTTGTCCTGCAAACCCGGGCGATTTCGCTGCAGCCTCGAGTCATGAAGACCTCGCCCGGGGCAACGGCCGCGACCTCTGCCTCGGTCGCGAGGGTGCTGCAGCCAAAGCTCTAGGAGTTCTCCCTGCGGGATGATGGAGGCAAAGAAGGGAGGAAGGCAAATCCAAGACTGAGTAGGCATGGCGGCGTGGAGCACAAACTCTCGGGAGGAGCCCTCGGTGTGGACCCCAGGGGGGACGACCCACACCTTCGTGACCCGTCGGCGCCGACGGCGGCGCCGCCCGTGGCGATCGGCATCGACTCCTTTAGAGCCCTCAATGTGGGCGTACAATGGAAGCGGAAACCCCGGCGGTGGCCGCTCGCACCAGGGCCTCGACACCACCTGATGGGCCCCCTCGTCCCGGCCGCGGAGGGCGAGCCGTTTCTTCGGCGGGAGCGGGTCTGGTTCCTCTCGGGGGGCCTTTCCCTTCTCTGCCATCGAGAACCGGCGGATCGGAGCCATCGCAGCAAGACGGAGCAAGGACCGGGAAGAAGGAGAAGCAAGAAGGGATGGACTAGAAGGGCGCGTGCCGTTCCGTACTTATGGCCGGCGAAGGCCAACCGCCGACCTCCATGATCGCAAGTAATCATGACCCGCTTTGCATGCAGGGACTTGTCCAATCCATGCAGTTGCCGAGGCACCGTGGGGAAGTGGAGACGCCCACGTCCAATCAACCGCCACGCGGTGCCCAAGGCCGCAGGCTGTTAGGGCCCGCGGCGCTTCGCCCTTGCCCTTTCGCCTCCCTGCACGGCCAAGTCCGGGCGTGCCTTGGGCCCGGGGGCTACTGTCAGCGTTCTGGGAATGGGGGTCCCCGGACTTGCCTGCCTGCGGCCTGCGGCGTGGCGCGAAGGGGGGCCCAGCGCGGCCCATCTTCATCAACACAGACCCAAGACCCTCGCGAGGGGCCAAGCCTCGCGGGGCAGATGACACAGAGCTTCCTCAGGCATGGCCTCATCAGGCTGGCTCGCGAGGAGGCGGACAGATCAAGGCGGGGTACCTCACGAGGTGCCCGTGACGCAAGACATGACAACTAAGGGTGCCAGGCGGGTGCCAGCCCGTGCAGTGTCCTCCTTTCCTCTTTGGTGCAAAGGGAGCAAGCGCAGGCGAGAGCATCAAGCAAAGGCACCCGTTTCGATGCAACGAGACCAAGACCAGTCCAACGGCAGGGAGGAAGTCATTGTGGAGCCCGGGGGGGGGGGGGGGGGGGGGGGGGGGGGGGGGGGGGGGGGGGGGGGGGGGGGGGGGGGGGGGGGGGGGGGGGGGGGGGGGGGGGGGGGGGGGGGGGGGGGGGGGGGGGGGGGGGGGGGGGGGGGGGGGGGGGGGGGGGGGGGGGGGGGGGGGGGGGGGGGGGGGGGGGGGGGGGGGGGGGGGGGGGGGGGGGGGGGGGGGGGGGGGGGGGGGGGGGGGGGGGGGGGGGGGGGGGGGGGGGGGGGGGGGGGGGGGGGGGGGGGGGGGGGGGGGGGGGGGGGGGGGGGGGGGGGGGGGGGGGGGGGGGGGGGGGGGGGGGGGGGGGGGGGGGGGGGGGGGGGGGGGGGGGGGGGGGGGGGGGGGGGGGGGGGGGGGGGGGGGGGGGGGGGGGGGGGGGGGGGGGGGGGGGGGGGGGGGGGGGGGGGGGGGGGGGGGGGGGGGGGGGGGGGGGGGGGGGGGGGGGGGGGGGGGGGGGGGGGGGGGGGGGGGGGGGGGGGGGGGGGGGGGGGGGGGGGGGGGGGGGGGGGGGGGGGGGGGGGGGGGGGGGGGGGGGGGGGGGGGGGGGGGGGGGGGGGGGGGGGGGGGGGGGGGGGGGGGGGGGGGGGGGGGGGGGGGGGGGGGGGGGGGGGGGGGGGGGGGGGGGGGGGGGGGGGGGGGGGGGGGGGGGGGGGGGGGGGGGGGGGGGGGGGGGGGGGGGGGGGGGGGGGGGGGGGGGGGGGGGGGGGGGGGGGGGGGGGGGGGGGGGGGGGGGGGGGGGGGGGGGGGGGGGGGGGGGGGGGGGGGGGGGGGGGGGGGGGGGGGGGGGGGGGGGGGGGGGGGGGGGGGGGGGGGGGGGGGGGGGGGGGGGGGGGGGGGGGGGGGGGGGGGGGGGGGGGGGGGGGGGGGGGGGGGGGGGGGGGGGGGGGGGGGGGGGGGGGGGGGGGGGGGGGGGGGGGGGGGGGGGGGGGGGGGGGGGGGGGGGGGGGGGGGGGGGGGGGGGGGGGGGGGGGGGGGGGGGGGGGGGGGGGGGGGGGGGGGGGGGGGGGGGGGGGGGGGGGGGGGGGGGGGGGGGGGGGGGGGGGGGGGGGGGGGGGGGGGGGGGGGGGGGGGGGGGGGGGGGGGGGGGGGGGGGGGGGGGGGGGGGGGGGGGGGGGGGGGGGGGGGGGGGGGGGGGGGGGGGGGGGGGGGGGGGGGGGGGGGGGGGGGGGGGGGGGGGGGGGGGGGGGGGGGGGGGGGGGGGGGGGGGGGGGGGGGGGGGGGGGGGGGGGGGGGGGGGGGGGGGGGGGGGGGGGGGGGGGGGGGGGGGGGGGGGGGGGGGGGGGGGGGGGGGGGGGGGGGGGGGGGGGGGGGGGGGGGGGGGGGGGGGGGGGGGGGGGGGGGGGGGGGGGGGGGGGGGGGGGGGGGGGGGGGGGGGGGGGGGGGGGGGGGGGGGGGGGGGGGGGGGGGGGGGGGGGGGGGGGGGGGGGGGGGGGGGGGGGGGGGGGGGGGGGGGGGGGGGGGGGGGGGGGGGGGGGGGGGGGGGGGGGGGGGGGGGGGGGGGGGGGGGGGGGGGGGGGGGGGGGGGGGGGGGGGGGGGGGGGGGGGGGGGGGGGGGGGGGGGGGGGGGGGGGGGGGGGGGGGGGGGGGGGGGGGGGGGGGGGGGGGGTGGGGGCGCGCCCAGGGGGCAGGCGCGCCTCCCTGCCTCGTGGCCTCCTCGTTGATTTCTTGACGTCCACTCCAAGTCCTCAGGATCACGTTTGTTCCAAAAATAACTCTCCCGAAGGTTTCATTCCATTTGGACTCCGTTTGATATTCCTTTTCTGCGAAACACTGAAATAGGAAAAAAAAACAGCAATTTGCACTGGGCCTTCGGTTAATAGGTTAGTCCCAAAAATAATATAAAAGTGCTTAGTAAAGCCCATTAAACATCCAAAACAGATAATATAATAGCATGGAACAATCAAAAATATAGATACGTTGGAGACGTATCAAGCATCCCCAAGCTTAATTCCTGCTTGTCCTCGAGTAGGTAAATGATAAAAACAGAATTTTTGATGTGGAATGCTACCTAGCATATTTCTCAATGTAATTCTCTTTGTTGTGGCATGAATGTTCAGATCCGAAAGATTCAAGATAAAAGTTTAATATTGACATAAAAATAATAATACTTCAAGCATACTAACAAAGCAATCATGTCTTCTCAAAATAACATGGCCAAAGAAAGTTATCCCTACAAAATCATATAGTCTGGCTATGCTCTATCTTCATCACACAAAGTATTTAATCATGCACAACCCTGATGACATGCCAAGCAATTGTTTCATACTTTTGATGTTCTCAAACTTTTTCAATCTTCACGGGGGGGGGGGGGGGGGGGGGGGGGGGGGGGGGGGGGGGGGGGGGGGGGGGGGGGGGGGGGGGGGGGGGGGGGGGGGGGGGGGGGGGGGGGGGGGGGGGGGGGGGGGGGGGGGGGGGGGGGGGGGGGGGGGGGGGGGGGGGGGGGGGGGGGGGGGGGGGGGGGGGGGGGGGGGGGGGGGGGGGGGGGGGGGGGGGGGGGGGGGGGGGGGGGGGGGGGGGGGGGGGGGGGGGGGGGGGGGGGGGGGGGGGGGGGGGGGGGGGGGGGGGGGGGGGGGGGGGGGGGGGGGGGGGGGGGGGGGGGGGGGGGGGGGGGGGGGGGGGGGGGGGGGGGGGGGGGGGGGGGGGGGGGGGGGGGGGGGGGGGGGGGGGGGGGGGGGGGGGGGGGGGGGGGGGGGGGGGGGGGGGGGGGGGGGGGGGGGGGGGGGGGGGGGGGGGGGGGGGGGGGGGGGGGGGGGGGGGGGGGGGGGGGGGGGGGGGGGGGGGGGGGGGGGGGGGGGGGGGGGGGGGGGGGGGGGGGGGGGGGGGGGGGGGGGGGGGGGGGGGGGGGGGGGGGGGGGGGGGGGGGGGGGGGGGGGGGGGGGGGGGGGGGGGGGGGGGGGGGGGGGGGGGGGGGGGGGGGGGGGGGGGGGGGGGGGGGGGGGGGGGGGGGGGGGGGGGGGGGGGGGGGGGGGGGGGGGGGGGGGGGGGGGGGGGGGGGGGGGGGGGGGGGGGGGGGGGGGGGGGGGGGGGGGGGGGGGGGGGGGGGGGGGGGGGGGGGGGGGGGGGGGGGGGGGGGGGGGGGGGGGGGGGGGGGGGGGGGGGGGGGGGGGGGGGGGGGGGGGGGGGGGGGGGGGGGGGGGGGGGGGGGGGGGGGGGGGGGGGGGGGGGGGGGGGGGGGGGGGGGGGGGGGGGGGGGGGGGGGGGGGGGGGGGGGGGGGGGGGGGGGGGGGGGGGGGGGGGGGGGGGGGGGGGGGGGGGGGGGGGGGGGGGGGGGGGGGGGGGGGGGGGGGGGGGGGGGGGGGGGGGGGGGGGGGGGGGGGGGGGGGGGGGGGGGGGGGGGGGGGGGGGGGGGGGGGGGGGGGGGGGGGGGGGGGGGGGGGGGGGGGGGGGGGGGGGGGGGGGGGGGGGGGGGGGGGGGGGGGGGGGGGGGGGGGGGGGGGGGGGGGGGGGGGGGGGGGGGGGGGGGGGGGGGGGGGGGGGGGGGGGGGGGGGGGGGGGGGGGGGGGGGGGGGGGGGGGGGGGGGGGGGGGGGGGGGGGGGGGGGGGGGGGGGGGGGGGGGGGGGGGGGGGGGGGGGGGGGGGGGGGGGGGGGGGGGGGGGGGGGGGGGGGGGGGGGGGGGGGGGGGGGGGGGGGGGGGGGGGGGGGGGGGGGGGGGGGGGGGGGGGGGGGGGGGGGGGGGGGGGGGGGGGGGGGGGGGGGGGGGGGGGGGGGGGGGGGGGGGGGGGGGGGGGGGGGGGGGGGGGGGGGGGGGGGGGGGGGGGGGGGGGGGGGGGGGGGGGGGGGGGGGGGGGGGGGGGGGGGGGGGGGGGGGGGGGGGGGGGGGGGGGGGGGGGGGGGGGGGGGGGGGGGGGGGGGGGGGGGGGGGGGGGGGGGGGGGGGGGGGGGGGGGGGGGGGGGGGGGGGGGGGGGGGGGGGGGGGGGGGGGGGGGGGGGGGGGGGGGGGGGGGGGGGGGGGGGGGGGGGGGGGGGGGGGGGGGGGGGGGGGGGGGGGGGGGGGGGGGGGGGGGGGGGGGGGGGGGGGGGGGGGGGGGGGGGGGGGGGGGGGGGGGGGGGGGGGGGGGGGGGGGGGGGGGGGGGGGGGGGGGGCCTGTTATTCCTGAGGGTTATCTTTTTGATATGGAATCTTCTGCCGCTATTTTTGCTTGCAAAGATAGATATGAGCTTAAGAGGTTATTAATTAAATGGAACAAAGAATCACTTAGAGATAAAATGAGACCTGACCCTGCTTTTGCTACTTCACCTATATGTGTTCCTGATAAGGATTATGAATTCTCTGTTGATCCTGATATAATTACTTTGGTTGAATCTGATCCGTTTTATGGCTATGAATCTGAAACTGTTGTGGCACATCTTACTAAGTTAAATGATATAGCTGCCCTGTTTACTAATGATGAGAGATCGCGTTACTTCTATATACTCAAAATATTTCCGTTCTCATTAAAGGGTGATGCTAAGATACAATACAATGGTCTCTTGGAGATCCATATGATATAACTCTTTTTGCGGTGTGTTTATTGGGATCCGATGAACTTTGAGTTTATGATCAGATCTATCTCTTTTTATCCATGAAAGTTATTTGAGTTTCTTTGATCTCTTATATGCATGATTTCTTATAGCCTTGTATTTCTTCCCTGATATTTGGGTTTTGTTTGGCCAACTTGATCTATTTATCTAGCAATGGGAAGAGGTGCTTTGTAGTGGGTTCAATCTTACGGTGCTTGATCCTAGTGACAGAAGGGGAACCGACATGTATGTATCATTGCTACTAAGGATAAAACGATGGGGTCTACTCCTACATAAATAGATCTTGTCTACATCATGCCATTGTTCTTATTGCATTACTCTATTTCTCTATGAACTTAATACACTAGATGCATGGTGGATAGCGGTCGATGTGTGGAGTAATAGTAGTAGATGCAGGCAGGAGTCGGTCTACTAATCTTGGATGTGATGCCTATATAATGATCATTGCCTGGATATCGTCATGATTATTTGAAGTTCTATCAATTGCCCAACAGCATCGTTTACCCACCGTTTACTATTTTTCTCGAGAGAAGCCACTAGTGAAACCTACGGCCCCCGGGTCTCTTTCTCATATTATTTTCCTTTGCGATCTATTTTATTTGCCTTTTATTTTCAGATCTATTAAACCCCAAAATACAAAAATACCTTGCTGCAATTTATTTTATTTGGTGTTCGATCTATCAATTATTACAACTCTCTCAGGTCCGTTTGCCAATTTTTGGTGCCCTTACCCAAAAGGGATTGACAACCCCTTTAACACGTCGGGTTGCGAATGGGGGGGGGGGGGGGGGGGGGGGGGGGGGGGGGGGGGGGGGGGGGGGGGGGGGGGGGGGGGGGGGGGAAAAGAAGTGCTTGATGAAATGAATAGTAACAAAATGATTATGCTGTTAGAGTGGCTACTAGAACTGGTAGAATGAATCAGGAACCTTTGTATCCTGAAGGCCACCCTAAGAGAATCGAGCAAGATTCTCAAAGAAATAATATTGATGTTCCTAGTTCTTCTAAAAAGAAGAAAAAGAAAAATAATAGAACTGTGCAAACTTCTATTGAACCTATTGCTGAACCACCTGATAATCCAAATGATATCTCTATGTCTAATGCTGAAACACAATCTGGTAATGAACATGAACCTAATGAAAATATTAATGATGATGTTCATGGTGATGCTCAACCTAGTAATGATAATGATGTAGAAATTGAACCTGCTGTTGATCTTGATAACCCACAATCAAAGAATCATCGTTATGATAAAAGAGACTTTGTTGCTAGGAAACATGGTAAAGAAAGGGAACCTTGGGTTCAGAAACCCATGCCTTTTCCTCCAAAACCATCCAAGAAAAAGGATGATGAGGATTTTGAGCGCTTTGCTGAAATGATTAGGCCTATCTTTTTGCATATGCGATTAACTGATGTGCTCAAAACAAATCCTTATGCTAAATATATGAAGGATATCATTACTAATAAAAGAAAGATACCGGAAGCTGAGATTTCCACCATGCTTGCTATTTATACTTTTAAGGGTGGAATACCAAAGAAACTTGGAGATCCCGGAGTACCTACTATACCTTGCTCCATTAAAAGAAATTATATTAAAATTGCTTTATGTGATCTTGGAGCCGGTGTTAGTGTTATGCCTCTCTCTTTATATCGTAGACTTGACTTGAATAAGCTGACACCTACTGAAATATCTTTGCAAATGGCTGATAAATCAACTGCTATACCTGTCGGTATCTATGAGGATGTGCCTGTTGTGGTTGCAAACGTTGCTATTTTAACGGACTTTGTTATTCTTGATATTCCCAAGGATGATAGTATGTCTATTATTCTTGGAAGACCTTTTATTAATACTACAGGGGCTGTTATTGATTGCAATAAAGACAATGTCACTTTTCATGTTAATGGTAATGAGCATACGGTACACTTCCCGAGGAAACAACCTCAAGTTCATAGTATCAACTCCATTGGAAAAATTCCATCGATTATAATTGGAGGTTTTGAATTTCCTCTTCCTACTGTCAAAAGAAATATGATATAC